>JAASFI010000017.1:0-91687 GCA_023333705.1 Globisporangium viniferum | reverse complement strand
TCTACCAGTTGAAGTGAGTGGCGCGGGCCAATCACATCGCAGGGAACTTTCCACAGGGCCAAGTTCAAGGTCCTATGGGTTGGACCTCACAGTGTACCCAAGGTTTTACATATCAGTTCGTAGGTTTTATTCATGCATGTGTAGGTTTTACTTGTAAAACCTCTAGGAGCCCTTGAGGCGAATTAGGAGTAGTGACAGGAACCATAACAGCATTTTAATTCAGTTGCAATTTTCCCTTCAAGTCCTCAAGTCGTCCATCCTCCCTCCAAGTCGGGAGATCACTTCCTCTGGCACAAGCGCGTGTGCCGTGTTTTGGGGACTGTTGTGGTACAGCGCCCCTCTACAGTGCTCCACACCCGTGGTCGTCGGCGGTGGGCCGCCTTCGTACATCTTCAGGAGCGTCGGGTGACAGCGGAGTACCTTAAGGATCAGCTTCCGGTCCTCGGCGCTCAGTTCACTGGTGTTCAGGTTTTCTTCGTCGGGCAGCGGCTTCGGCTCCTTTCTCATGTGCTCAATCCAGTGGATAACGCGGTTGCGACTTAGGCTGCCTGCCAACAGCACCACTTCGGCCTCGCAGTCGACTGGGACCCAGTCGCCCAACAAGTGACGCGCCGGCATCTTGGCGCGCTTGCCGCCTACGTTCACAAGCGGCAGCGCGGTGGCGCCGTCTCGCACTGTGGCCAACGTCGTCGCAATCAGGACGCGGAGCTTCAGGTCTGCACGCGGCGCGAAAACGCCGGTCTCTCCTTCTGCACCGTTGACTGGCACTCGTAGCATCGGCCGTGACGCTCCAACCAGCTTGCTGCCTCTGCCGTTTCGGAGGCTCGTCACTTTGCGCACGCGCACCTCTGTACACTGGGATGACAGCACGACGAGCTCGCTGCCGGCGTGGAAGGTGAGCTCGTGGTCGCGAAAGCTGATGTTCGTCCTCTTCGCTTCGAGGAAATCCTTGCCAAAGATGAACTCGTCGTCGTTGTCGGCAATGACGAGCGAGTCCCATTCTAGGCGCTGATGGTACTTAGTCGCGGCGATGAAGCGCCACACGCCTTCCACTCGAAACGGCGCGTCTCCCAAACCGTACACGACGTCAACTGTAGGGCGCCGGTCAAGCTTGACGCCCCGCTTCTTCATGTTGCCGCCGGCCACCGAACACGCCGCACACGTGTCGATCTTCAGGTCCAGCTCTCGTCCTCTGATAGTTACGGTCGTTGTGGGTAGGTTGTCGGCGTCCACATCCAGGATGTGCCTGCGATTTACCCACGACTGCGCGCCCAGTCCTTCGCTGGCTGCTCCTGGCGACAAGATCTCTTTGCGGGGCACGGCCTCAGTGCTGGCGGTCTCTGGTACTTCCATCGCGGCTCCGCTCGCGGCGACACTTGGAGCTTCTGATAACAACGTTTCCCTGTTCCTTGGCGCTGCCGGCCATGGTGGCGCGCTTCGGGCACGAACTGGAATAGCACCCGAGCTCGCGGCAGTTGTAGCACCGGATCTTCGTCAGTTGCTCCGCCTTGGCCTCTGGCGTTTCATGGGGACGCACCGCTCGAGCGCCTGTACCGCGCGCGCCACCAGTCTTGCTGGGGCCGCGCCTGGCTCTCTTCGCCGGTGGCGGTGGCGTCTCGTCGACGTCGCCCTCGCTGGATTCCTCGTGCACTCGCGTCACCAATACCTTCGCTGCTCTCAGGCGCTTCGTCAGATTGTCGGCGCCCTTTCCTCGAGCCAGACGTGCAACGGCCGCTACCGCCTCGTTCAGCGAAATCGGTGCCTTCATCGACAACAACGCGCCTGTGGTCGCGTCTATGCCTTCAGAGAACGCCGTCACGAAGAAGCGGTCCCCGATAGTCGAGCCCATGCCGATCTTGCGCAGCTCATCCGCGTACTCGGCGTATATCTCCTTCGGGCGCTTCGTGCGCGTCATGATCTTGCGAATCTTCTCCTCGGACGAGAGAGCCGAGCCGAACTGCTGGTGCATTAGCTGCGAAAGGTACAAGGACGTGTGGTTCTCGTTCTTGTTCGCGATCGTACTGCTCACGTTGTTGAACCATTCTGCGGCCGCACCGGCGAGCATGGTCAACACATACGTGTACAGCGTCCTCTGTGGCCGCACCCTCCCTTGTAGCTCCTCGTCTGCTTCCACGCGACTCTCCACTTGCCGCAACCAGACGTCCACGTTGTCCTGCTCAGGGTGAAAGTCGCGTCCTTGAATGTTCCGGAAATGGAGCACTCCTGCGCGCTCCGCGCGTCCGCTGCCTTGACCTTGCTCGACTAGCATCTTGATCACAACCAAGATATCTGCTTGGTTTGTGGGAGTTATCGCAGTACTGCCGCTTGACACCGCGCTTGACGCCGACGGAGTCGGCGAGAACATCAGCGTCGATGCCAACGGCACTTGCGGGCTTGGTGCTGCTGCCGGGGGTAGAGCCGGCGGCGTCGCTGCTGAGGCCGTTGTCACGGCGACGGGCACTGGAGGCGGGCCCCACGCCGTGCTCCCTGGGGTAGTGAGCGTCGGTGTCACAAGCAGCACGCGTCCACCTATGGCTGGGACTGGCGTCGAGGGTGTCGGCGTCTGCGTCTGCGTCGCGCCTTCGCTTGGGCCCCCGCTCGTCTGAATGCTCAAGTGCGCTCCCTTCTTCTTTGCCGGCCGCTCGCCCTTCGCCATCTTGTCGCGCTTGAGGCTCTAGTCGAGTTCGGTAGTCTTGTCGGTCTTGTCCGCCGGCGATCTTTGCGCTTGTGCGCGGAACAATTACTCACTACTCCTTGAAACTTGTACCCAGCATCTCCATCATATAATTTTCTCAGTTGTCCTGGTCCCGCTCTGGTCCGTCGCGCCTGCTCATGGCACACAAATAGACAAGGGATAAGGGCGTCACCAGGAATAGCAACAGTACGCCGATTCTCTTCTGGTTCGCGCGGTGTTTGCGCGCTCTCTGGCCCTTCCTGCAGCTTCTCGAGACCCACGCCGTGGCGACTGGCGAGCTGCCAGTCACGCCTTGCGCTCGCTCATCTCGCCGCGAGCCGTAGAGCGACGCGTCTGCGCAGGCACCTCCACGAGCGAGCGCGTCCGCGGCGCGACGCGCCCTTCTGCGTGTGCCGTCTGCTCCTTGAGGCGCCCCGCACGCCAACTCGGCCGTCGCTCCTTTGCCGGTGCTGGCACGTGAGCAGCGACTAACAAACACATACACACACGCACACCAAGTACCCTGTCTGTCCAATCCTTCCATGTTATTACTACGTATGCTTACTCACTTGCGGGCGTCCGTGTTCTTGCTGGTTCGTGGGAATTCTGTTCTGTCGGGGCAAGTCTGTGGGGCGAGTCGAACGCGATCACCTGCTCCGCTGCTGGCGCCCTTCCTGCGGCGCTCCTGGCTGCACGTCGAGCGCGCGCTCCTCCTCTCTTCTATTTCCTTCCCGTTCTGTGGCCCGCCTTCTTGCTTCTGGATCCAGGCGTCACTGCCGCGGGACATCACTCGCAAGGAGAACTCATCCATGGCTCGCTGTGGGTTACAATCATCACATCTGGATAATAATAACATTTGTGTGACTATTACTAGATGTACGGTAAATCTTCACGGCGCGTCACTAACGGTATCGTATCACTTTACTGAGGTAAACCCATCCGATAAAGTACGAAAAGTCGCCAACACCCACCAACAAGCACACTTTGACACGCACCACAAACAGCAAGACAAGTTGAGCAATGCTGGTGCTGCGACGGCTGCGCACGACGTCGCGCCACTGCCGACGCGCCTCTGGTCGTTCACCTGTCGCTTGCTTCTCGTCATCCACTGCGAATCACGGTGGCAGCGGCGTTGATAGCACGATCGGAGCCAAGCGCAACGTGCTCATCACGACGCCGATCTTCTACGTGAACGCGTCGCCGCACATCGGCCACGTGCACTCTGCCGTGCTCTCGGACGCGCTGTCGCGCTGGTTCAAGGTCAAGAACCAGTCGGTCGTGTTCTCAACCGGCACGGATGAGCACGGACTTAAGGTGCGTCTACTGCTGCTGCTCTCTCGCTCTGTCCGTTGTGCTCAGCTGTAGCTCGTTAGTGCTGATGGTGCATGGATTCCCTGCTGCTACTGCAGGTGCAAGAAGCGGCGGAGCTCTCGGACACGACCGACTACAAGCGCTTCTGCGACGACGTGTCGAGCCGCTTCGACGCGATCTTCCAGCAGTGCAACGTGGACTACAGCCGCTTCATCCGCACGAGCGACGCCGACCACCACGACGCGGTGGACGCGTTCTGGCGCAAGATCCAGTCGAACGGCCACATCTACCTGGGCGAGCACGAGGCCTGGTACTGTAAGTCGGACGAGTCGTTCCTGACCGAGACCCAGGTGGAGGACAAGACCGACGCGCAGGGCCAGACGTTCAAAGTGTCCAAGGAGAGCGGGCACAAGGTGGAGAAAGTGCGCGAAGAGAACTACAAGTTTGAGCTCTCAGTGTTCCAGGACAAGCTGCTCGCGTGGCTCGACAGCGCGCCGGACGTGATCGTGCCCAAGAGCCGCCACAACGAAGTGCGCGCCGCAGTCATCGCCGGCCTGCGCGACGTGTCGGTGTCGCGGCTGAGCGAGAAGATCCAGTGGGCGATCAAAGTACCGGGCGACGACAGCCACTGCGTGTACGTGTGGCTGGACGCGCTCACCAACTACCTCACGGTCTCCGGGTACCCTGGGGACATGAGCGCGACGTGGCCCGCCGACTACCACGTCGTGGGCAAGGACATCCTCAAGTTCCACGCGATCTACTGGCCGGCGTTCCTCATGGCGGCGGGGCTGCCGCTGCCGAAGCGCATCGTCGCGCACGCGCACTGGACCGTGGACAACGTCAAGATGTCCAAGAGCCTCGGCAACGTCGTGGACCCGCACGAGATGCTGGCCAAGTACGGCGCGGACTTTGTGCGGTACTTTTTGCTGCGCGAGGGCGTGCTGAACGACGACGGCGACTTCAACGCGAGTCTGCTGGAGGACCGCGTGAACAGCGAGCTGGCCGACACGCTGGGCAACTTGGTGTCGCGCAGCACGGGCAAGTCGTTCCTGCTCAACGGCGTGATCCCGAGTCAGCCAACGAACTTGAACGAGGGCGACAAGGCGCTCATCGCGCAGGGCCAGAAGCTCGCGGCGCAGGTGGAGAAGCACTTTGAAGCGCCGGACTTCAGCGCCGGCCTGAAAGAGATCGTGTTCTTCCTGCATGACGTCAACAAGTGCGTTCGTATTGCGGCTGTTGGGCATCGTGAAAGCTCGCATGAGAATTGCTTACTAACGATTTGTGTCCGTCTGTCGTCCTTTTTTCCATTCTCTCTCTAGGTACTTTTCGTCCAACGAGCCATGGGTGCTCGCCAAGAAGCTCCGCAGTCTGCCGAATGATGACGGCGCCGACGCAGCGTCTTCGCCAGAGTACCAGGCACTCAAAGAGCGTCTCGACACGGTGCTCTACCTCACGATCGACGCCGTGCGAATGAGTGGTACGTCTATTATCAACATCTTTAGAACAAGCCCTCACCCACCCACTACCTTCCGTTCATGTCCAATCTCTCTCGTGTCTCTTTCGCTTCATATTAGCCGTTCTGCTGCAGCCAGCAGTGCCCGAGTCCACGACCAAGATCCTCGACTACCTGGCCGTGCCGTCGACCCAGCGCTCGTTCGCGCAGGCGACGATGATGATCCCATCACCAGACGGGTCTGCTGCTCCCGAGTTCATCGGCGCCAGCATCGACAACTCGCGCTCGTTCGTCGCGTTCCCAAAGCTGCTCAAGTAGATAAATAGACCTCTTCCACTGATACGTAAACGAACCATCTACCAAGGCAAGCGTTCTACCTCTCTGTCTGTTTGTATTCTCATATCATCATCATCATCTATTCCCTCACGCTTTCTTTCTCTCTACTTTTCAAAATGGCCGTCAAAGCCCACGAAGCCCGCCATGAGGAACACGTGGAAGTACGGCTTCTTCTCGATCTTGGAGCACCAGTTCCAGGCGCTCGTGAGGCGGCCGTCGATGCACGAGCCAGCGTCAAAGAAGTTGTCCGCGCCGCTGCCGTCGAAGCCGTGCTTGAAAAAGTCCAGCAGGATCGTGCGCTGCAGTGCGCGCGGCCCCCCAAACGTGTCATCAATGTACGTGCGCGTGTCCGGGTGGCTCGCGAGCAGCGGGATCTCTTTGATCGTGTTCACGACCGGACTCAGGATGCGCGAGATCTGCGTGTACTTGTCGATGAACATGAGCGCGTTCGGCACATTGTGGTCCCCCAAGTGCACCACAGACGAGCCGACCCAGCGGTCGCGCAGCTTCTGCGTCTGGTACAGGATCGAGTGCACCAGGTGCGACGTCTTCGGCGCGTGCTGCACGCGGTTGAGCCCCTGGCCCGTGTCGCGAAGGCGGTACATGCTGCCGCTGAGCAAGTCCTCTTCGACGGCCCACCAGAGACGCAGCATCGACGTCGTGAGGTTCTTCCAGAGCAGCAGCGACTGCAGCACGTACTCGTACTGGCTCGCGTGCGAGTGGCTCAGGCGCGCACCATTCTTGCCCGCGCGGATCTCGAGGCTAAAGTTGGGCTCGATCTGGTCCGGTTTGAAGAACTCCTGCAGGTATTCGATCATGCGCACGATCGGCGAGCGGTTCGAGACCAAGTAGCTCTGGCTGTCGGCGATCGACGCGAGCGCGAGCTTGATGTCGTCGGCCGAGAGCGACGCAGACGCGTAGTCGCGCACAAGCTCGTCGATGGCGCGCTGCTTGTCGCGTGCAAAGTTTTCCAGCGCGCTCGAGTCTTCGTCCGCGAGCCCCGAGGACACGGACGTCGCGACGTAGCAGCGCGAGTCCTTGAGCAAGCGCAGCGCGTGGCGCTCCTTGAGAAACGTGGCGACCGTGCTGATCGGACTCACGCACGAGAAGCCCAAGTAGCTCTTGATCTCGCGCAGGTTGGCGTCCTGCAGCAGGTAGATCATCTTCCCGTAGTTGTTGCGCATGCGTTCTGTCACCAATCGGGTAATAAATATGATGTTAGGTGAGATGCAATGAAGCAATGAGAGAGCAACGAGAGGTTAACAAACCTACGCACCTGGGTTCATGATCTTGTAGCGGCGTCCGATCTCAAACACTTGGCGGAAGAAATCCTCGTTCTCGTCGAACTTTCGGTCCTGCACGAGCCGCTTGCCCTTGCGGAAATCGTTCGCGACCATCATGCCCGACACGATGCTGAACGTCTCGTGGAGCTCCTGGATCACGCGCTTCGCCTGCGAGCGGTACGACAGCACGTCCACTTTGTCCGTGTACTCGCTCACGTTCAGCGACGCGTCCAGCAGGTTGAACAGCGAGCGCTCGTCGTCGGTCAGGCGCATCGGGATGAACGCTGCGTCACGTACGAGCGCCGACTCGTCGTCGATCAGCGGCATGTCTTCGTCGTCGCTGTCGCTGTCGTCATCGCTCTTGGCGGCGTCTGTGGTCGTCGCTTCGTCGTCTGCAGCAGCAGGCAAAGCACTCGGAGCAGTCGGCTGCGTCTGCTCGCTTGATTCAGCTGCAGGCGCAACATCAAAGTCAGCAAGTGGAGCATCTGCGGTTAAAGCAGACGCAGATGCTGGAGCTGGCGGTGGCACGGCGGACTGGAGCGACGCGAGCGTCTTGGCGTTCGCGGACGAGTCCTGCAGCAGCGTCTTCGCGTGCTTGAGGCGCGAGCCCGCGTGGTGCTGCGCGTCGAAGCAGAGCACGCAATAGAAGTCGTCGCAGTCTGCGCAGCGCACGCCGGCCTCCGTGTCCTCGCACTCGACGCACATGGCGAGCGCTGGCATCGTCTCGTGCGCTGTCATTGTCATCGTCTTCCTGTGTGTCTGTCTAATGAACTGTCAATCGATGTTGGATTGTGATTGTTGTGGGCGTTTCTCGACTTGCGAGTTGGCGTCACCTTCGAGTCACTTTCTCAATTTGTGACAGAAGAGGGTGATTTGTATTTGTATATAAGAGGGTAAAACTGACTAAACTGACTAAACTAATTATATTCCAGGAACTTATGGCCAAGACGCAACCTGAAACCGCGACCTGAAAATATTAAATTCTGAAAAGAGGGTATTTTCTGCAAATATATTCATAAAAAGGACTCTTTCTGAAAAATTTAAGTTGAAATATAACATTTCGAAAACTCTCATAGTCGATGCCAATGAAGAGTTTTTCCGAATACGAAATTCGACACACATCTTCGCTGAACGATGTGGTGGTCTCTTTAATGAAATCAGGTGGGCCATCATGACATCGAAGCTCAAGAAATCTAGACGAAGCAGCACTGCAACGTCTGCACGCAGGTTTCAAGCTCTCCGCAAGGTGGTCACTGGGCGTGTCCAAATCTCGAACCTGAGCAAACGGATCGAGGAAGTAAAAAAAGAGTTCAATGACTGCTATACAACGTGGAGCTGCGCAACCTGTTTGCTACCTTGGACATTAGTGCAATTGACTGGTACCGTGTTAGTGACTCGTAACATTCGTGACTGCTCTGAATCTCGTTCTCCTTGTTGTGATTGTTTACACCAAATTGTCCACACGCGAGGTCTCTCCCCCCTTGCCTGCTGCTGTAGCTGGTTCTGGTCGGAAAATGTCGAAAGTGTGTGCATTTATTTATCTTTTCAAGCGCGCGTTGACACTCGAGATCTCTCTGTCATAGAGTGATTTGGATGCTGGTGCCAGCGCTGCAAGGGTCTTGCCCAGGTATTCATGTTGACGATGATAGTTTAGAATGCTGCTATATAATTTGGTGATCACATTCCAATTCACTGTAGATTATAGGGATTTGTTTGTGTGGGGCGGACCGTCGTTGTGAACCGGTCTCTCTTCTCAAAAAGGAGGAGGAGGAGGAGGGAGAACTGTCTTCTTTCTCTCATTTCGAGTTGCTTAATTGGGGTAATTTGTGATGTTATAGTCAAAAGTTGCTGAATCGGGGGGAAGGGGGGCGGCGGCACAACTCAAGGCGAGCGAGCGCAAGAAAAGAAACAAAACAAAAGCGAGACGAGGGGAAAGCAGCAGCAAAAGCGGCAGCCATGGGTGCGTGACCACGAGTGTGTGTATGGGAGGGAGGGACTGTGTATGGATGTGAAGGTGTACAGGCAGACGTGCATGCGGTTGTACGTGTGTGTGCGCATGAGTCTCCTTCCTGCTTGCTTTGTTGGTATGGAGCTGCTGGTGATGACAAATTGAGCCGCTTGAACGTGAGCATGGAACGATCCTGGGGTGATGAGTGTGGTGGTGGTGGTGCTTGGGGAAATATGAGAGTATGGTTATGATAATGCTGAATGCTAACGTTGCGTATGCATACATCTGTGGATGGATCCATCTTTATCAGCAGCAGAAGACGAAGTGTACCCGATTGCGCTTCTCACGGAGGAGTTGAAGAGCGATGAAGTGGAGACGCGCATCAAGGCGATGCGACGCCTGAGAACCGTCGCGCAGGCGCTCGGTGCGGACCGCACGCGCTCGGAGCTGCTGCCGTTCCTTCAAGGTAAGCTGACTGCGTGGATCCACTTACCAACCCCGTTTGATATCAAAAACAATGCAGCTCACATGGCGTCTTCTGGTGTTTTGAACCATGCGCAGAGGCTACCGAGGACGAAGACGAGGTGCTGGTCGCGCTCGCGGAGGAGCTCGGAGGCTTCGTGGAGCTTGTTGGCGGCGCGCCACATGCTGCCGTGCTCGTCGAGCCACTTGAAGTGCTCGCTGGCGTGGAAGAAACGGTCGTCCGTGATCGGGTACGCAGCATTTATTAAGAAGCATCGTAGTTGTGGAGCTCGGCTTGTATGGATGAAGGACTAAACTGTGTGACTCATACAATTTGTTAGGCTGTCGAATCCCTGCAAAAGGTGGCGGCTGTCGTGCCAAACGCGGGCGACGTGTTCGTGCCGCTTGTGAAGAAGCTCACGGAAGGAGATTGGTTCACGTCGCGCGTGTCGGCCTGCTCGCTCTTCGCGGCGGTGTACCAGAAGCTCACGGAGGCGGGACGCAAGAAGGAACTCCGCGAGTACGTGCTGATCAAGGCTTTTATTCACATAAACTGGAAGAGGAGATCGTCGTCGACTAACTCGCGTTCTTTGTTTCATGATACGAATGTACCAGTTTCTTCCAGCTGCTCTGCAATGACGACACCCCGATGGTTCGTCGCGCTGCTGCCTCGAACATCGGAGTAGGTTCCTAATATGATGGTGAAATTGTGAATGTGGAGTCGTTGGACGCATACATAGGACTGACTGTGACTGGATGGAATGACTGGAAAATTGAACAGAAATTTGCGGCGACCTTGGAGAAGGAGCACCTCAGTGGACTGGTGCTGCCACTGTTCCGCGCGTTAACCACGGACGACCAGGACAGCGTTCGCCTCTTAGCCATCGAGAACTGCGCTGCGATCGCGCAACTGCTGTCGCCTGAAGAGAACGCGCAGCACATCCTCCCGATGGTCCGCTCGTCGGTCGAAGATCGCTCTTGGCGCGTGCGTTTCAGCGTCGCGAAGGATTTCTTCCCAGTGAGTAACTCATCGTTTGCAATTTGAAGCCATGCTGGTTGTGTCCTAACGTTCGTGACTGTGTGATTTTGTCTGTAGCTTTCTCGCGCCATGGGATCCCAAATCACAGAATCGGAACTCCTCACTTGCTTCACCAACTTGCTGCAGGTACTGAAACACAACCTTACTCAACTGTGGCACTAGCATCAAATACTTACATCCTCTATGTGTGTATCCAGGATGCCGAAGCTGAAGTCCGTGCTGCGTCTGCCAAGAACTTGTCGGGCTACATCACAATTGTCAAGAGCGAGCTCTTCTCGAGCGAGATCCTCCCGCTACTCTCGACGCTGTCTCAGGATACGGCTCCAAACGTCCGAAGTACGTTTTCTTATGTCGACTGATTTATCATTGGTCATACCGGCTGGATAAGATGCTGACAACGCTGTGTATCTGTTTGATTTCCCAGCTGCTGTGTCGATTGCCATCATGGAACTTGCGCCAAAGCTCGGCGAGGCGACCTCGAAGTCGACTCTTGCGCCGCTCTTGCTACTCTTCCTTCGCGATGAAATCGTGGACGTGCGTCTCAACATTCTGAAGCGCATGGAGTACCTCGCGCAGTGGATGTCGTCTTTCGAAGCGATTTTGCTTCCAGCGATCGCCGACCTCGCGAGAGACTTGCAGTGGCGCGTCCGTGAAGCTGTGATCCTCTCGATTCCAGCTCTTGCCGGCAGCCTCGTACGTAATATTCACTCACGTGTCACTTGCATCAATTGTGTCGCTCTAACAAATGGCATTTGCTTTCAATGTTTACAGGGAAGCCAATACTTCCAAGACCACCTGTTGGAAATCTACATGAGCTCGTTCACGGACATGGTCGGCGAAGTGCGCCTCAGCGCTACGAAGATCCTTCCTCAATTGCTTGAGACTGTGGGGAGCGAGTACATTCTCCACAACATTCTTCCTCGACTGGTGCAGACTTTCGATCGCTCGGTGATTTACCAGGAGCGCGTGAACGTGCTGCACGGCTTGAAGCAGCTCGCGACCGAGAAGGCGTCGGGCGAGTTGCTGACGAGCATGCTCGCCCTGGCGGTGCGCGGCGCTCGCGACAAGATTCCAAACGTTAGATTCGTGGCGTCGATGACGTTAGAGCAACTGTGCAAGTACTCGGACGCATCCATCGTGTCGACCCAAGTCAGGTATGTGATGCACGTACGATTGCTATGCCCAGTGCTTTGGGAACTCAACCACTCACTAATTTATTGATATGCACGTTCTCTCCTTTGCAGACCTTGCCTCTCGGAATTAGTGAACGACACGGATGCCGACGTCAAGTACTACTCGAGTCTCGCGATGGACGCCGTGCAGGGCTAAGAGCAAAATCCTATGAACCTCTTGTTATTCCCTTCCCACCCACACACACCACACACTCATCTCTCCTTTTTCTTTCTCGCACTAGAATATAGTTTGTCAAGAGGCTGTACATGGAACGCGCTTGTGTTGTCTTTTTCTATCTTTCTTCCCTTCTCTATTTGGGTTGTTATGCCGTCAATCGATTTGGCTGAAAATGCATTCTTACGACTCGCTTGAAGTGCATCCGACATCACCAGGTCATCCAGACGACGTACAGCGCTAGGTCTCCGAATGAGCCAATGAGTCTCGCGGTCTATCAGACGGCCAACTGCGTTCTACAGGCAATGGCGTCCAAGTTTACAACAGCGGGAGCGTGATGGTCTGCAAGAAGTAGTGGTGCCAGCGGTTATCGTTCGTGAGCTCTGGGTGGAACGCGGTCACGAGAATGTTGTTCTACAGCATCAAGTCAAGTACAAACCAAGACAGGTTAGCATCAACAAGCAAATCACAGACACCAGTGAATGGGTGGATGCATGGTGCAAATGCTGTTACCTTGCGAGCCGCGATGATGACGTCCGTCGGGTCCGAACCGTCCGCTGGCTTGGCGGCGTGGATGCGGGAGAGCTCTTCGATGGATTCGCCCACAGAGATGATCGCTGGCGCGCGGATGAACACGGCGTTGTACGGCTCCGAGTTGAATCCTGGTGGGCCTTCCACCGGCAGCTCGAACGAGCGCACCTGCGCGCCGAAAAAGTTGCGCGACACTTCAACGTCAATGCCGCCAATCAGTGTTTGACCGCCCTGTGAGCAATGAAACATAACACAGACATGCACGCGGTAATGTCAGTGTCCGTCAAGTTGCAATTAATCAACCCATACAACACGTACCTCCTCAGCGTGCTTGGCAGACTGCGCGAGCATGATCATGCCGGCGCACGTGCCCCAGATCGGACGCTGGTCCGCCACCCACTTCTTCAGCGGCTCGATGAGTCCCCAGCGGGTCGCGACCTTACCAATCGTCGTGCTCTCACCGCCAGGCAGCACGAGCGCATCAGCGTCCGCGAGCTGCTCTGGGAGGCGCACGGCGAACGCGCGCACGCTGACCGCCTGTCCGTCGGCGTTCGTGAGCTGCACCGAGTGCAGCATGTCGATGTGCTCCTCGAACGCGCCCTGCAGCGCCAGCACGCCCACGCGGATCTCGGTCTTGGCCATTGCTCTTGATGTGGTTGCTGCTGCTGGTGCTGCTGCTGTTTCCAAAGTGTTCTTTCGCAACAGGAATGACAGACACACTCGTCCAATCTGAGCTGCTGGTCATCACGCCAGATCGTACTTAACAGAGTTCAAACTGAAGTGGTAGTTGAATTCGTACTTTGAAGAGGCAGTAGAGTACACACTGGTTTTTCACTCCTCTCAAGCTTGGATGATAATTGCGCACAAGTCACCATGGCGTCCGAAGCGCATCTGCGCGCGCAGTACGAGGTGCGGGGCGGCGGCGGCGGCGGCTGTGTCTCTCTCCCTATTATTGCCTTGTGGTGATGGATCTAACAGCACGCTCAATATCTATGCATGCGTATGTGTTAATATGACTGTGCACCAGGCGCTGGGCAAGGAAAACCGGCTGCTGAAGCACAGCGTCGAGAAGCTCGAGCGCGAGAACCACGACCTCAAGCGCTCAGTCTACGAGCTCACGCTCAAGTACGTGCGTCCTTAGCATCTGCTATTAGTAGATGTGCGTATACATGTGTGCTGATACTATGCACCGCGCTGTTGTGCCCCTCTCTTTATGTAGACTTGACTCGGTGCAAAATGCTTCTTCGTCGAACCGCCACGGCGGCCATGGAGCTTCGTCCTCATCGTCGGCATCAGCGTCGGGACCATCTGCGTTAGCGTCCGAGCCTTTCCAGATCAACGACCTGCTGTCGACGCCGAAGCCCCAGAATGGTGACGAAGCGGCCGACTATGACCGCCACGCGAACTCGCTGCACGGCGCCAAGGCGGACGAGTACGACGACGACGGCCGCGTGCTCTTCCAGAAGTCGGAGCTGCGCGCGCACACAGGGGCTGTGTACACGGCCAAGTTCTCGCCCTGCGGCCGCCTGCTCGCGTCCGGGTCGCTCGACACGAAAGTGCTGCTCTGGGACGTCACCACTAAGTTCAACCAGCAGCAGCTCGCGTCGCTCGCGCAGCACTCGCAGCTGGTCATCGACGTCAGGTGAGAACGCGTCGCAGCATATCGATCATTTCTATCTATGTGATACTCATAGAGAGGAGTGATGTCCCAACTGTCTTTTCTTCGCGTGTTTCTAGTTGGTCGGACGACAGCTCGTCGCTCGTGTCGGCGTCCTACGATCACACAGTAAAGCTCTGGGACGTCGAGAAGAGCCAGCTCATCAACAGCTCCGAAGTGCCAGGGCTCGTGCAGTGCGTCTCCTTCAACATGGCAGGTTCGTGTTACTGGATATGTTTGTATCATGACGAAGGTACCACCATGCTCTTGCTCACTATGAAATGTGTGATGTGCTGTGCTGCGTCTTGTTGCATCTAATCAGATAGCAACCAGTACTTCTTTGGCACGAGCAAGAGTTGCATACACCAAGTGGACTCGCGCGCAGAAGTTGTGCGGTGCGTTCACTGGATGCACCACCATTGAGAAATTGTGACAGCGAGCTAACTGGCAGCTTACCTTTACATCGTTATGACTGTGAACAGAACGTGGCAGAATGACGCGATGGTGAATTCGCTGTACGTGTCTCCGGATGGGCAGTTCATCATCACTGGTGATAGCAAGGTATGAGACTTTGTCATTTTTTAATTTGCTGCTTACAGAATTAGGTACTGACCCTTCCTCCACGCAATACAACCAAATAGGGCATGATCAAAACGTGGGACGTCCGCATGGACGCGTGCATTGAGGACATCTCGAAGCTGAACGACTCGGGCCACCACGCGATCTCGCACATTCACGCTTCGCCCCCAGTGGACGGCCGACGAGGCGACGAAGACGGGCGGTTCCTCGCTGCGAACAGCTATGACAACATTTTGCGCGTGTACGACCGGCGCTCGAAGCTCATCAGCAGTTCGCACGGCCAGGAGCAGATGCAGCTCTCGTTCTTCGTCACGGGCCACAAGAACAAGAACTGGCCGATCAAGAGCTCGTTCTTCCGCGGTGAGGGCTACAAGTACAAGCTCATGCTGCCGAGCAACCGCCACGCGCAGCGCAAGCTCACGGACGGCGACGGCGAGGACTTCCAGGACACGTGCGTCTGCTTGTGTGCCTAGTGCCAATTCTATTGCCCTAGGACTGTGTTCCATCACTAACGATACTCTTTTCTTCCACATGCACAGAGATCGACCGGACACGACCCAAGAGACGCTGCTGCTGGCGACCGGCAGCGCGGACAACAAGATCTACCTGCACGACGTGAGCCTCAAGCACCCGAACGCGCGGCCGGCGCCGTACCTCATCCAGAAGATCGACGCGCACAACGACCGGGTCTACTGCGTGGACTTCCACCCGACCGAGCCCATTCTGGCGTCCGCGTCGGCAGACTTCTCGGTCAAGATCTGGCTGCCGCGCTCGCCTGCGCGTCTGCCCAAGCCCAAGAGCTAGTCGTGTGAAAGAAGAAAGCACGAGAGAGCACACTGGGATACTGTGAACGATGTTTTTTTTCTTTCATTCCAAATGACCGAGGCTGGTTGGTTAGCTCGTTGATAAACGGGAATTCACTTCCTCCTTCCTTCCTACTCATATAAAGTGCACAAACGAACGCTCTTCATCTCTTCATCTCTTCATCTCTCTTCGCCTCTCTTCATCACCTCGACAGCTACACCCAGTTAGTTAGTTGGTCTTGAGGCACTTGTCGAGCGCCGAGAACTCGGAGAAGAACGCGGTGAACCACGTCATGGCCTTCTCCAGGTCCTCCGTGCCGCACATCTCGCGGATGCTGTGCATGCTCAGCTGCGCGAGCCCCACGTCGATCGTGCGGATGCCCGTGCTGGTCGCGAGGATCGGGCCGATGGTCGAACCGCAGCCCGTGTCCTGGCGCACGACGAACTCCTGGATGTCGATGTTGTGGCGGCGTGCGAGCTCCTTGAGCAGGAACGCCGACTCGCCCGTGGTCGCGTAGCGCTCGTTCGCGTTGTACTTGATCACGGGACCGGCGTGCAGCGCCGGGCGGTGGTTCAGCTCGTGCTTCTCCGAGTAGTTCGGGTGCACGCCGTGCGCCATGTCCGCCGACACGAGGAAGCTCTTGCGCGCCGCCGCCGCGCACAGCTCGCCCTGCGCGATGCGCTCGCTGACCGACTGCAAAAAGTTCGAGCCGGCGCCCATGAGTGAGTCCGAACCCACCTCTTCATTGTCGAAGAGCGCCACCACGCGCACGTTCTCGTCGTCGCCCAAGTTGCTCAGCGACGAGATGAGCGACTGCGTCGAGAGCCACGAGCAGCAGAGGTTGTCGAGGCGCGGCGCGAAGATGAACTCGTCCAGCACGCCGCCGACGTTGCCGCCCTGAGTGTCAAAGAGGCAGAGCTCAAAGTCGCAGATCTGGTCCACCGTGATGTCGAGCTCCTTGGCGATCAGCTGCAGCAGCACCGACGTGTGCTTGGACTTGGGCTTGTCCTTGTCGTCGCTGCCGCCGGTCGTGGTCTCCAGCTGCGCACGCGCCGCCGTAGCGATCACGGGGCGCAGGTGCGTCTCCTTGTTGAACGAGAAGCCCTGGCTCACCTCGCGGTCCAGGTGGATCGCGAGCGTCGGGATGCGCATGATCGGCTTGTTCACGAGCAGTAGGCGCGAGCGGAAGCTCGAGTCGCTCTCGCGCACGATCACGCGGCCGGCGATGCCCAAGTCGCGGTCGAACCACGTGTGGAAGAGCCCGCCGCCGTAGCACTCGACGCCCACCTGGAGCCACCCCTGGGACTCCAGGTTCGAAATCGGCTTGACCTTCAAGCACGGGCTGTCCGTGTGCGCGCCGATGATGTGGAAGCCGTTGCCGCGCTCGTACTTGCCGCCGACCGCGAAAGCGATCTACAGATGTATAGATACAGAGACGTACAGAGCATCAATTGGTGTTAGAAGCATGAATAGTAGCGCGTTCAGAAGCAACAGCAGCATGACAAACAAACGGGGAAGAAAGAACGTACGATGGCAGACTGGTTGCGGGTGACGTAGTACTTGCCGCCAGGGTGGATCGCATCCTTCCACGACTCTTCTTCGCGGAGCGGCTTGAAGCCCGCGGCGCTCAGCGTCTGGATGGTCTCGTACACCGCGTGGAACGGCGACGGACTCTTGTTGATGAAGCTGAGGAACGCTGCATTGGCAGAGCAGGACCACCAGAACCACACACACACACACACGCACAGAGAGAAAAGGCTCAACGCGTCAAACGATCTGGTGGTGGAATGAGAGGGAGAGAGGGGTGTCTACGCACACATAGACAACATCATACAGAGAGCTACGGAACGCACCAGCAACGGTCTGCGGGGTGGTCTTCGAGAGCGCAAGCTTCACCATCTTGGCTTTGGACTGGGGATTGGGTCGGGCGAGGATCGGGCTGAGAGCACTTCGGAGGAAATTGCGAAATGATCGATCCACTCATCCACATCCTGCGAGAACAATTCCCCTGACCGTCCGCTCATCGTCCGCTTCAATGGAGTACAGTGAAAATCGTTTATAGAGACGTCTAATATAAGAGCAACCCGATATTTCCAGAAAATGTTAAAATACCCAACGAAGTACTTTACATAACTAGTTATGCAAATAAAGGCATTTTCAAGTATTTGTAGTAATAGCTTCGAGCATACTAAATGTTGCATCTTGGACGCGCAAATTACACACTAAAGGCTATGCTTTGTTGTCGAGGACAGATCCCCTTTGTTGTCGAACTTATATACCTCAAACACATGAGCACCTTCTCATGCCCACAATAATAGCAATGCTGAACATCTTGTCACACGTAATACCACTTGTTAACATACTGTGCCACCATAAGCTTACATAACTAGAATCATTCTTCTACCGGAAATTGTCAGCGCCATGGCTGCCACCATGGTAGAAACGCACAACTTGCATACAAGTACTTTGCAATCAGTTTTGCTTCGATTTCTAATTTTCTGGTCAATGAGCTTAATTTTGGTAGTGGCCAACTAGCAACAAAAATCGTCTCAACCACACAAAAGAGAAACAGAGCAAGTCGTTACAAAAATCAAAGATCTACTACTCGCCAGAACAAAGCTTCAGCACAAGGCTAACCTCCCACAAGGATGCAATCATCTAGTGGTAAACAATCAGACGTAGAGACCCCACGGCTCTTAATTAACAGTAATGAAAACAATACGGTTCTATCAGTCGTCTAACTTTGACAGACTGAGTATCTAATCTATTTGTTTCATTAGCACGGCTTCATACCTGTTGCACTTTTTGCACATTCAGCAGCAAGTCACAACAGCAATGTGCTAATGCACATATATTTATGTGTTTCCGAAGGCTATACTTGGATGTCAAGATGTCAAGCTTATGCGCGTACAAAGCTCTTTTGCAGATGTATGGAACTCTCGAACAAATGAATAGTTTGACTTACCAAATTTGGTCACTATACACGATTTGACTGTACATCCACCCAACTTCAAGTGTAAGGGGACGCTGATCCACTCATCAAAGGCCAAGTTTTGATTGGGTAATGCGGGTGAGGGAAAGTACGATTCGAAATGCATACACGTAGACGAATTTGACTGGAAGGGGGTCAACTTTCCCAGCTGCCACGCGGACAGCCAGCTGTGCCGACAGACTGCTGCGCGTTTGAAGACAGGTTGAGAGAGCCACAGTTTAGACAAAGAGTTGTTTATTTCTGAGAGCGAGGTTGCACAGCACGCAAACTGCAACTTGGTGGTAATTGGGAAGGAGAGAGAACGACGGTCGTCTACGTACGTACGTGCCTAGAGAGGGATGTTGCCGTGCTTCTTCCACGGATTCTCCAGCTTCTTGGTCTCAAGCACGTCGAGGTCCTCGCAGATGTGACGACGCGTGTTGGTTGGCTCGATGATGTCGTCCACGAATCCGCGTTGAGCAGCGACCTGCAGTGGACACGCAAAAAACACATACTGTTAGACACCGTGTTTTTCGTGGACCACGACGAATGAATGCCACGTACCATTGGGTTGGCGAACTTGCGCTCGTAGTCAGCAGTGTTCTCTTCGACGTTCTGGCCGCGGAAGATGATTTCGACAGCACCCTTGGCTCCCATCACAGCGATCTCAGCCGATGGCCAACTGCAGTCGCAAAAATCAACACACGTAACGATTAGAGAAGAGTCTCTACAGTACACAACACACGCCAGTCAGACAGCCAGTGAGCAAACAAACGGTACGTACGCATAGTTGATGTCGCCACGCAGGTGCTTAGAGCTCATGACATCATAGGCACCACCGTACGCCTTGCGTGTGATGATCGTGATCTTTGGCACCGTCGCTTCGGCGTAAGCGTACAGCAGCTTCGCGCCGTGTCGAATGATACCGCCGTACTCTTGGTCGACACCAGGCAAGAAACCAGGCACGTCGACCAGCGTCACGATCGGGATGTTGAACGCATCGCAGAAACGCACAAATCGGGCAGCCTTGACAGACGAGTTGATGTCCAAGCAGCCGGCGAGCTCGATTGGCTGGTTCGCAACGATGCCGACCACACGTCCTTCCATGCGGCCGAAACCGATAATCATGTTCTTGGCGTAGTCAGGCATGATCTCGAAAAAGTCAAACGAGTCGACCAACTGGTGGATGATGTCCTTCATGTTGTATGGGACGTTCGGGTCTGGAGGCACGATGCTTTCGAGCGTTGGCACTGGGCGGTAGCGGTCGTCATCAGACTTGCGCACAGGTGGTTTCTCTACAAGATCATAAGGACAAGGACAGACAAAGAGTGAATCAGTCAGCTCTTGTGCTAACATCAATCAAATAGAAATAACAATCACAAACCTTTGTTGTTCAACGGCAAGAAGTCGAAAAAGCGACGCATTTCGCGAATGGCCTCGACGTCATTGTCAAACGCGCAGTGGGCGACACCCGAGGTCTTTGTGTGGGTACCAGCACCACCCAATTCCTCCTGCGTCACTTCTTCATTCGTCACAGTCTTCACAACGTCAGGACCGGTCACGAACATGTACGATGAGTCTCGCGACATGAAGATGTAGTCCGTCATCGCTGGGGAGTACACCGCACCACCAGCGCACGGTCCCATCACCATCGTCAATTGCGGAATGACGCCCGACGCGAGCACGTTCAGCTGGAAAATGTCGGCGTATCCGGCGAGCGACGCCACACCTTCTTGGATACGAGCACCACCAGAATCGTTAAGTCCAATCACTGGAGCTCCCAGCTGCATCGCTTGGTCCATGATCTTGACGATCTTCTCAGCGTAGGTTTCCGACAGACTGCCACCGAACACGGTGAAATCCTGGCTGAACACAAACGTGAGACGGCCGTTGATCAGTCCGCGGCCGGTGATGACACCATCGCCAGGGAACTGCTGCTTGTCCATGCCGAAATCCGAGCAGCGGTGCGACTTCAGCATGTCGTATTCGCGGAAAGAGCCCTGGTCGAGGAGCAGCTCGATGCGCTCGCGCGCGGTCAGCTTGCCCTTTTCGTGCTGCTTCGCCGTGCGCTTCGCGCCGCCTCCCTGTAGCGCCTGCAGTCTCGCGTCTTCTAGCTCCTTCTTGAACGCGAGTTTGCGTGCAGCGGGCGTGACGATCGCGGACGTCGCGGCGCTCATCCATCGCGTTTGGAGCAACTGCACACACAGAGACACATAACCCCAAATGAAAAAGATACACACGAGTTAGTTGATAAGCCACACACGTCATCTCCGCGATCCAGCTGCAACTCGTGACGGCGTACCGCGTTGTTGGGCTGCTGCATGCGCTGCAGCAGCGCCGGCACGTGCTTGCGCATCGAGAGGGAGCGCGACATGGTGGTGGCGAGTGAGCAAATGACGGATCTCTGGAAGAAGCGGAGATCAAAGCAATGCGGGGCTCGCGTTGCGTTTCTGGGAGTGACATTGAATCTGGACGGTGGCGCGCGCCAAGTTCAACTCCCAACAAAGCCCAAAGAACCCGCGCCACCATAATCGCTTGGAACGACGATGCACTCGTGGAGTGGACCACTTCAGGACCAAACACAATCGCAAAAGAGCCAAGCCACCGCCACTGCATCATCAAGTCGTGATTGAGCACTATTAATACTCAACAGACCATTATAACCAGGAATAATATTCGAAAGTATTGGTCTTTTGTACCTTACATCTGTAAAGAGTTTGCTTAATTTGGCCAATATGGATTACTTGGTTATAAGAACTTGTCCACCTTGACTTACCTACCCGGCGGGTGGGTTTTAAGTGGAAATGTTGAATCAAACCCATCTCGACAAAACCCGTTGAAGTTGGACTTGTGAAAGGGTGTAGGCATGTCGATTCCACATTCTTGATCAAGGTGCATGAACGCCCAAGCACGCAGGATCGCGAGTGAGCGCCTCTCATTCGCGCGAGGACGCAGTTAAACGGAAGCGAGCCCAGCTGGGTGCACGAGCCTCGGCTTTGTGATGGTGGCGATGCGTTGTGCGCTTCTTGCACTCGCTGGTACGGTGCGTCGGCAACACATCGCTCAGAGTATTTTCAAGATGATGCGCCGACAGGATCAACTACCGATGCGTTTGGTCAGCATGGCGTAGCAAGGGGAGTGACGCGGTCAGTAGCAACAGCCGGGTCGAGTAGTGAGAGCGCACTGGAGATCAAAAGAGTTCGAGTCGACCGAACAAGTGCAATTGGTTGCCGCTTCATCTCCGCGAAGTGGTCTTCTCCATACCATAGTTCGCAAAGGATGCGTGGATATATGATATGCTGAGGCGATTTCGACACAAATGAGTGAGCGATAATTTACCTACTTCTTTCTCTTCGGTGCTTTGTTTGATGCCCATGAGTTCATGTGCATGCTCATCCTTTTGGCTTTCTGGTGTTTGTGCGTTTTTCGGAAGACTGAATGAGTATCGGGCCATTCGCGGTGCACCGAGAACGGGAAATGACCTGTGAGCAGACGGCTGCGAAAACCGACGTGTGGATATTTATGACTGCCATGCAGGATCCGACCACGTCTTCTGTGGATTTTTTGCGGATGGAGCTGTGGTATCCCTGAACGGATGCTCTATACTATCCGTTGTTGCTAACATACCAAATGTCTTCACAGTGATCGGTTCTGCTGATGACGCAGAAGCAGGCTTTGCTGGATTAATCAAGAGCGTTGTCATCTTCGACGAAGCCAAACGTGAGTGAGCAGAAGGCCCAGTATTTTATACTTCCGGTTCACAACCAAGTTTTACCACCACGTAATGTTGCAGTGCTGGGCATGTCTAAAATGAAGAGCTGACCAAAGAGATTGGTTTTTTAGCTCGAGGTACTCGCATGGACATTGCTTAGCCTGACTGCATGCTGCGCGGTCCTCCCTGTAGTAGCTGCCATTGCTGCTGATCTGGTGCGGAAGTTGCTAATGCTCAACCACTCTCTCTTGGTCGAGATTGAATCTCGCTCGGTCAAGTACAAGTGTGCTTGATCCTGATTCGTTACTGGATAGCTCGCCGTGATTCTGCACCGACGAGAAAAGGTGACGAATATTCTGGCTCGTCAGACCCATGCGTATGCAATTCTTTTTGAAGTGAAGCTGAAGATCACAGTTCATCCAAGGTCACCCGCTGAAAGCCATGAACTTTGGAAGCCGCAGCAGTCAGCAAACAAGAAGCCACTCTTCATGGCAGAAAGTCAACGGATTTTGCTTTCCACAAGCAAAAATTAGGCACATGCGCCAAACCACTCGAGCCACAAATCTTTTCGGTGCAGAATTACGGCGAGCTATCCAGTAATGAATCAGAACGGAATCAAGCACTTGTGTACTTCGACGGAGGAGTGAGAGTAAATCTCGGCGGGCTGAGCAGTAGCAGCCCCAACGCCAGACCAACATCAACGGCTGTAGCTCCACCTTGGACACGAAGTGGCTCAACGGATGAGCAATAAAGGATACGGGTACACTTCACTGCCAAACCACGAAAGGATTTTCAGCGATTCCTTAGAACCGAACTCCTGCATCATCATCACCTGTGCTCCGCTCTAAAAGATACGAAACCTCCCTACAATATACTGCAGCTGAAATACCTGATTTTTCAGAAGCAACCTCCGAATACTCACGGGTGATTTTTGACTTCGACAATACACTGGTTTCAGAATACCTTGTAGAAGAGATGATCTTTGAGTTGACTGTAAGACTCACTAAGCTCAATATGGTCACTGTGCCAGCACGACGCGCTTGCGCCGCTTCTTCTCGTTCGCCTTGGCCTCCAGCTCCTCCTGCTCGCGCACGGCGATCTTGCGCGCCGCCTTGTCCATCCAGCCGCTCGTGCGCGCCTGCCAGCTTTTCTCGCGCAGCCGCAGCACGTTCATGGCTTCTTTGCGAATGCTCAGCAGGCGATGCTGTGCGAGCGCGCGCCGGTTCTGGATCGCGCTCTCGGTCAGCGCGAGTTTGCGCTCGAACGCGTCCTTCTTCTGCTTCTCTTTGTCGGCGACGGTCGTGACGATCTTCTTGATCTCCGCGACGCGGTCCTCCTCCATCTTCTGCAAGTACGCGCGATGCTCGTTCACGAGCACTGTGGTGAGCGAGCCTTCGTCCCGCGCGAGCTTCTGCATCTCGGCGAACTCGACCTCTTTCTTCTTGTGCAGCGCCAGCAGCTCCAGCTCACGGGCTTCGGCACGCTTCTTGGTCTCGTCGCTCTCGCACTCGAGGATCTGCTGGAACGCGCGGATCTCCACGTCAATTGCGTCGCGCTTCTCCTTCTCGAACGCGTCGAAGTCGCGCTGCGTCTGGTTCATCTTGATCGCCATGTCTTCGTCGGCGCGTAGCTGCTCAGCGTGGAGTTCCTTGCCCTCTTCGACTAGCCGCACGCCGTCCAGCCGCAGCTCCTTGCCGTAGAACCAGTCGTCGACCTCGAGCATCTTGTCGCTCATCTCGCCCAGTTTGCTGCGCAGCTGCGAGGCCTGGTCGCAGAACACAGCGTACCTTGTGTCTCGCGCCTGCCATATCCACTTGATCGCGATCGCGCGCGACACTTCGTTCAGTGACAGCTTCCAGTGCTTGGACGGGTCCTCCTCGTCCGAGTCAACGTGCGCCAGCTTGCCCCGGCGCGCTTTCTTAGTGCGCATCTTCTTCGCGTACGCCTCCATCTCCTTGCGCGCGTGCTCACGAGGGAAGATGCCGCCGAGCCGCTTGCGCGCTGCGAGCAGCCATTTGGAGATCACGCGGCCCTCGACCGAGCCGCGGCCGACCACGAGCGGCTCGAACGCCACGGTCTCTTGGTCCTCTTCGTCCGACGAGAACTCGTCGTCGCGCAGCTTACGAGGTCCGGTCAGCGGCTGCTTGACGATGCGCGCAAGCCGCTTCTGCTGCTGCGCCGAGAGACAGACGTTGCAGAGCGTGAGGTACGTCGCGTGCTTGCGGAAGTACGCCTTCCACAGGTCCGCGTCCATCTCCTGCTCGCCGAACTCGTCCTCGAAGCCGTAGATCAGGCGGTCGATCGCGGCGTGGTCCTGCGCTGTCTGCTCGACGTTCGCCAGGTCCACATGCATCGTGTAGCCGCCCTCCTCGCTCTTCTGGCACGCGAAGCACGCCGCCTGCTTGTTGTTGGCGATGATGCCCGCGACCAGCTTGACAAACGCGCGCCGCTTCCTTGCGCGCGCGAGCCAGTAGAGCGCCAGGTCCCGGGACGCGCCGTCCACGGGCACGTTCGACCACTGCCGACGCATCTTCTCGAGCTCGTCCTCCGAGTCGGACGAGATGTCGGAGCGATCGCCCTGCAGGCGCCGGCCCTCGCCCATGTTCATGAGCTCGTGGTAGATGTCGCGCACGTACTCGGAGTTGGGTCTTCCGTCCTGGCCCTCGCCCGCGAGCGTGCGCGGCGTAAAGAGCTCCGTTAGGTGCTGCAAGATCCACGGCCGGTTGCGCTCCATGAACCGGTGGCGGAAGCGCTCCGAGTTGAGCGCCTGCAGCTCCAGCCGCTCTCGCTCCAGGTCCTTCTGGCGTCCGGCGCCGAGCAGGAGCTTCGCGGCGATCTCGTCGTCCAGCGTGCCGTCCAACTGCTTCTGCATCCACACACCAAGTCGGTCGCCGATGCGCATACACGCGTTCTCGAGCGCGCGTGCGAACATGGTCACCACCAGCAAGATCACGACCGTGACCACGTCGCCAAAGAGGTTGTACTGGTAGCGCAGGAAGACGCTCGTGCCGTACATCGTGAGCAGGATGCCCATCGCGTAGATCGTCACGAGGAAGTAGAACTGCGACGAGACGCAGAGCAGATCAAGGCTCTGGAACGCCGGGTGGATGCTCTCATCCTTGGCGCCGTCGCGCATCTGCCACCGGTGGTCGCGTGTGGCGAAGCGGTGCTTCTGGTACGAGACGTACTCGTAGATCTTCCAGCCGTGCGCCAGCTCCAGCGTGTTGAGCTGGAACACGCCCATGACTAAGTTGCTCGGGATGATGAAGAGCGAGAAGAGCGAGTAGTACATCAGGTCGGTCTGCTTCACGCCGTAGAGCTCGGGCATTTTGGTGTCCTCGCTGAACACGACCTGGAACATGAGCAGCACGGGTGTCAGAAACAGCTCCGTGAACACGACACAGTAGCCCGTCACGCCCTCGAGCACGGATTCGACACCCGCCGCCTGGTTGTCGATCTTCTCGCACACGCGGCGCCACTCGGCCTCGTCCAGCGCCTTCTGCTCGCGCGTGCGGCGACGCCGCTTGCGCAGCTTGCGATGCAGCGTGAGCTTCCATTTGGGCCACATGCCCCAGAGATGGCGCAGCAGCGGCGCAAAGTACAGTCGCTCCATGAGCAAGAAGCTCAGGTTCACAAAGTAGAAGAGCGTGAAGCCGAGAAAGTCGGCCGAGCCCATCGCGATCATACTCTCGGAGAGCGAGAGCACGATCACGAACGGCATCACAAGCAGTTTCTCGAAGAGAAAGTTCTCGATCAAGATCTCCACGACGTTGCGTAGCACTTTGAACGCCACGAGGAACGTGTAGATGTGATCGGTGAACAAGGACGAGTACGAGAACTCCCAGATGATGAGCAGCACGCCCATGAACGAGAGCGTGAGCAGCATCAGGTTCGCCTGCTTCCACCACCGCGGCTCCCAGAACTCGTTCTCCTCGGGCTTCTCCTTCTCGTCCTCGACGTCGAACGGGTCGTCTGGCGCGGCGGCCATCTCCTTGTACGCGTTGTCTTCGTACTGAGGGTCGAGGGTCTCGGGCACCATGAGCCGCGCACCGAGCACCATAAGGTACACCCCAGCGACGACCAAACTCACGCCGACACGGCCTTTCTTGTATTTTGTCACGCGGTCCTGCGTGAGCGAGATCTGGTCGAGCCAGTCGCCTGCGACGCCTTCAAAAGACATCGAATTCGGGTTCGTGAGCGGCGCGGTCGACGAGAAGCTGTACCACCAGATGTAGATGAACGCGCAGGTGACGAGGATCGGGATCACGGCCAGGAGGATGCCCACGCACGGCGGGTACGCGATATTCTTGAGCAGGATCTTCATGCGGAACTTTGGCGGCTTCTTCATCTTTGTGAACAGCCTGTTGATGATCCAGATGATCATCTAGACACAAGTCAGGAAAGCAGAGATAAGCGGTTTATATACACCATGTCTGGCTGGACCATCATCATCAAAGACTAGCAAGTGAAGGAACGTACCCCTTGGATGATGCTCAGAATGCCAACAAGCGTGAAAAACACGAGGTAGACGTCCACTGTGAACTGGAAGAGGTTCATGAGCGCGAACCAGTCGAGCGGCTCCCAGGAAACCAGCAGCGAGTACTCGGAGGACGCCAGTTTGTTGGTCGCCTTGCTGATCGCGCACGGGTAAATTTTCTTCTTCGCCATCTTGGCGATGATGTCCGTCGAGCGGGATACCGTGCAGAGCTTGCCAAAGTTCACTTCCGCCTCTATAAGTCGCTTCGTGCCGGGCGTCATCTGGTAGTACGTCAAGTTCAGATACACTTCCTGCGGAATCGCGAGCTGCAGTCCAGGGTTCTTGCCGACTACGAACAACAAGACAAGGCAATCAATAGCAGAGTTAGTTTAGTATAGCAGTGTCAGTATTAGCCAGCGGTGAGTTCTTCCTTTCATACCTTTGACCGCGACGAGGTTGTCGGTGCCGAGGTACGACGCGAAGACGTCAGAGCGGCCCCACAATGGGTTGGCGCTCGCCTCCTGCCCGACGAAGTCATCCGGGGACGCCGGGTCCTTTGTCATGTAGAACAGCGCCGTGCCGGTTGCCGCTTCGTACCATCGAGGTTTCTCTGCACCGCCTTCCAGGTTCTCCTCGTATGTGCAGGAGAGACTGATGCCTCGCTGCAGCGCGGCAAATAAGGTTTTCCCCGATGAGGACGTGGACTCGACCGTGTATTGGATGACGCACTTGTCTGCGTTCGGCACGGTCTTCTTCTTCCACGGGTACTGGTTCACTTCGACCGTCTCGTCGTAGCTCACGTAGTCGCAGTCTGGATGGGACTCGAGCAGCTTGGCGATCCACATGTGCGAGTCAAAGCCGCGACACGACGAGAAGAACGGGAAGTAGGAGAGCGCGATGAACTCTGATCCATCGAGTTTCTGCGACCACCACGTGTCCGAGTACACCACTGTCTCGCGGGCGTCTCGGATCGGGTACAGGTTAAAGTAGTCGTCTGGCGGCACCACGGGCTTGTCGGTTGAGTTAGCGGCGCTAGGATTGCTGCTGCTGCCATCTGAACTCGAGGACGACGCGAGCAGGATCCCCAATGTGTTTTGCAGCTTGTTGCGGATGAACCCGTGCTTCGCGGGCAACGTCGGGTCGCCGACCATGATGTCCGACATGCGGTCGATAAAGATCCGCTCTTCTACGTCGTACTCGTAAGTGAGTGTGCCGGCAATGCGACGGCGCGACTCGGGCAGGTTCAACGGCAGCATCAGGTCAGAGTAGGTGGACTGGTCAATCACGGAAAAGAAAGCGTTCGTCGACGGCGTCGCGGGTGTGTAGTCAGCACGGGAGGGCGTGAAGATGTTGAGATCGAACCGGTCTTCCGTGAACCCTTCTTCAAAGTCCTGCACGTAGAGCCCATGGAGCAGCTCGAGCGTGATCGTGAGTTCCGTACGCTCCACCGCCGCGATGCTAAACTGAAGGTACTCGTGCTTGTTGTCCGGGTACCCCAAGTCTTGCGTGGTGTCCTCAAAGTACTGCGGCATCTCGCGACGCTCGCACGAGCAGCAGCCTGGGATCACGGTGTTGATGCTCGCGCCGGTTGCGTCGGTCGTCGGAATATTTCGCTTTCCGCAATAGAATGGCATCTGCTGGCACATGCCTTCGTCGTTCTTCTCCAACATACATTGATTGTACAGTGCTGTCGCTGTAGTGTTGTCATCGTCCGGGTACGAGCAAATGGGCGGGATGTTCTTCAGGTCGCACTTGTAACGCGGCGGGCAGGGCTTGCAGTTGGTGTACACGGAGATCTGGTAGTGGTCCTTGTACGTGATGTTCGTGGAGATCTGCGTCGTGTTGATCGTGATCGTCGCGACCTCGAGCGGCTGCAGGAGGATGCTGCCGATGCCTTTGTCCATGCCCGAGAGCGCCTGGTAGTCCGACCCTTCGATCAACCGAGGGTGCGAGAGTGGGATCGGCGTGAGCCGCTGGAGGATCTCCGAGCCTGTCTTCACGCAGTGGTAAATGTTGTCCGAACCGATCGAAGACGTCGTGCCGTTCGGACATTTGAACAGTTTCGGGCACGCGCACGTGTCGAGACGGAGGAGTTCCTCGCTTGTACCAGGTACAAACCCGACCATATCTGGGGTCTCTTCTCCGAAATGCTCGACCACGTCAATCGCGTGGTTGAGATCGTAGAGGAACGGGTCCACGTCCGTTCGTATCGACGGGATCTCGCTCACGTGGGCCTCGTATTTGGTGGTGACCAAGGTTTTCAGTGCCGAGTAGGACGTCACGCTCGCTGAGTCTGTCCATGTTAACCGGAACTGTACGCCAGGACCACTGATCTGCTGGCTCAAGTCAATGTACTCGCTCGCGCTCTTAGTGGACGCGAAGCGGCACACTTGCTTGGACAGGTGAACTGCTTTCCATCCGTACAGGTTCGGGTCGTAGATAGTCGGGTCCGCCACTGACGGCGTCACTGTGCACTTCCAGAGCTGGAACACGCGCTGCACGACCTTCACCTGAGCCACGCAGTCGCAGTCGTTGCGTCGGATCGCAAGCTCGACGTGGCGCCACTTGTGGTCTCGCGCGCACTTGAGGTCGTGCTCAACCGCTCGGTTGATCACCATCATGCTGCTGTCGTCGCCACCGTCAATCTCCGAACGATGCGCTCGGTGGAAAATCGCCTCAAGGTCGTCGTCAATGCCGTTGAAGCAGCGCATGTCGTGCGCCGAAACGATGCGGATGTCCCCGTCGGTGATGTACTTTGTGTAGTTCATGTACAAGAACGGATTCGCCTCTTTGCGCGTGAGACGGCGGCGCATCGCGTCGTTCGCAATGTACCCGAGGTACGGATTCATCGTCCCCGTGGGGCAAAAGTACCCTGCTGGACACACGCTCTGGTGCTTCTGCGACTCGGCCGTGCCTTCTTCGCAGAACTTTGCCTCCGGACAGAGCTCGTTCAGCTGCCCTCGCGGTGATTGGATACTCAGGTCTGGCGTTGTCCCGGGTCCGCACACGTAACCGCCAGGACAGTAGTGCGAGAACGCTTTCTCTGCGGTCGTTTCGAGGTCGCAGACGTAGCCCTCTGGGCACGACTGAGCCTGCGCGACGAATTCCGCTGAGGAAGCAGACGTCGCGGAGCAAAAGATATCCGCCTCGCACGTGCCCGGGAACCACTGACCTTTGTGGAAGAACCCCTGCGTGCAGTTGCGCGCGATGTCGTACATCTGCGCCACCTGCAAGTCGATCACAAGCGAACCGCGACCGAAAATGTTTGGAGGTGGGTACTGGTCCACGTCGCCGTAGCCCTGGTGTGGAACTCCAGACGCTAGCTCGTACATCGCGCCATGGAAATCCGCCAGCCGCTGGTAGAGCACTGAACCGCGTGGCTGGAAGTTCTCGTAGCATTTTCCGTCGCGAGACGGTAGGAAATGCGGCCCGCGTCCGAGTTCATCGATCCATGGCTCCAGCAGCACGCCAAAGAAATAGGCGTCACCCTTGTCGAGACACTCGGCGATCGACAAGTTCTGAAGAAGTGGGACGAACACGTGCGGCAGGTCGTCGCTCGTGCACGGATACGTGATCCCGTCGATGGGGCAGACCACGCCCGGCGCGCACTTGATGCACTCCTCGACGCCGCGAATCTCCCAGTTCTTGGACCAGGTACCCTGCGGACAGGCAAGACAGGAGATCCCGTCGGCGCTTAAACTGCCCCTGTACGACCCAGGGCCACATACTGTCGCCACTGCTGTGCCGTCGTTCTCACAGCTTGTACCAGGCGGGCACGGGATGCACGTCGTCGACTCGATTGTTGGCGCGTAGTACCCTGGCGCACAGTCGGCAGCAGAAACTGTGCCTTCCAGATGCGCATACTTACCCACGTCCGTAGGAATCGGCGCTGCTGTACCACTTGGACATGTGAAGCCAGGCGGACAGAGCCCGGAGCCCAGGGGTGACGAGGACCCAAGTTCGCAGTAGAACCCTTCGGTGCAATTCTGCGCATACCGGTAGTCCCCGATACGAACTTCGTCAGCGACCACGCCTTTCAAACAGTAGGTGCCCGGCTTACACGGGTACGGACGCAGCCGCGTGTCGTTGCGGAACCCGTCGGACGTCGCGGTTCCTTCGAGACAGTAGAATCCTTTTGGACAGAGGCTGTTTGGAGACGACAAGCCGCGTTTGCTGCACACATATCCTGCGGGACAGAGTACGGGTATCAAGCGGTTGAAGCCTGGACAGATGAACCCCACGGGGCACGTCGTGCAGTTTGCTTGCGCTACCATCGCGTTGAATTGTCCTGGGGGACAGGAAATCGGCGCGAAGTGGCCGTCGCGAGGACAGTACGTGCCTGCGGGACACGGGATCCTGGCGCCGAACGGACAGTAGAACCCGACTGCGCACTCCCCGTACCCGAGCGGACTGAGACTCCCTTCTGGGCAGTACATGCTCTCAAAGCACGGCTGCGGCGTTGTAAAATTCTTTATCGTCAAATCATTCCCAGCTGTCCCTGGGTGGCAGTACGTTCCTTTCGGACACGGCACGGGGCGTCGAAGCGCGAAACTCGCGGACGAATAGTCAAAGTTCTCGTCCTGAACCTGGTAGTTGTCCGAGTCTGCGAGCCGCAAACAGGAATCGTCCAGACAGAAACGCCCTCGGATCGGCGCAAAAACTGCACCGGGGGCCAGCGGAAGCTTTCTCAGCTCCATCCAGAATCGGCTGGGAAAGCTGCTCACCTGCAGTCCGAAATCTGCCGTCTCGTTGTTCCAGCACCCGCTCCTCCGTGCTCCTATCGCTGCTTGCAAGAACTCCCGATTCGAGCGTCGACGCAGAATCACGGGGTCTTCGCCTTCAGTAGTGGAGGCGACGAGGATGCCTGTGCGCGCCAGCGGAGAGCATGTAATCGACGTCGTGGCCGTTCCTTCGAGGCAAAAGTGACCCTCAGGACAGGGCTGCTCGGCGTCTTCGATCCCCGTGACGTCGCAAACGAACCCCGCGGGGCAAATGCGAGGAACGTGCATCCCCATGTGGGGACAGTGGTAGCCCACGGGACACCGCAGACACGCCGACATCGCCATCTGAGGCTGATACGTGCCTCGTGGACACAACGTGAAGTTTCGATTTCCTTCGCCGGGACAGAACGAACCGCGAGGACACTTTGCGCTCTTGCCAGCAAGCGCCTGTGGACAATAGTACCCAGTCGGACACGATCCGAGAAACTCAAACACCAGGTGGGAGCTCGTGAAGTCCTTGCCGTTGTTTGAGATCTCAAAGAACGCGTGTCGCCCAGCCTTGATTTTGGTGTCTCGACGAAGATCTTGGTACACCATCGCGTCTTTCACGGTGCAGAGCAAGAGCTGGGACGTCACGAACGTCGCCTGGAACACCTGAAGCCCCATTCGGCAAGCCAGCGACGTCGAGTTGATGAAATTGCTGCCCTTCACGAAAACTGACAGCTCGGGGACATCGTACGCGCTCTGCGGGTAGATCGCCGAGAGCGTCGCGTCCTGGTAGTAGAGGAAATTAACTCCGCTGAGTGTGAAGTCCTGTCGATTATTGGACACTTCGAACGAGACCAAGCGACTCCAGTACTGCGGATAGTAGTGCGCGTCTGGGAATAAGTACACGCTCCCGATACTCGGGTCGGGGTTCGTGTTGCGGTGCTCGGAGAGCGGTACGGACTGCAACCCGCCGCTGTACGGCGACATGGGCGGCGTCACGCATTTCATCATCGTGGGGCTAATGTACTCGCCGGGGGAGACGACAAAGCCAAATCGGCATGCGAGCAGTGACGAATTCACGAACCCCGAGCCTTCGACAATCACATTCGTGCCTGCAGTCGACGCAGGGCCAAATACGGGGTAAATGCGTCGAATGCCTTGCTCCACGTAGTAGAAGAACGGGAAGCCCGTGTCGATGTAGTCCTGGTCGTTCTGAGTCACCTCGAGAGCAAAGACGCCCTGTGTGTGCGGCGGAGCCATGCACACGATCTCGTCGTAGCTGATCCACGTCGCGACGACAACGACCTCGGCGAATCGGCAGCGCGCTCTATCAGTTTTGCGAAACGGTCCGCCAGTGAGCGCGACCGAGAAGTTGCCAGTGACCGGGCCGAGCGAGGGCGCCATGGTCTCGATCACGAGGTCTTTGTCGAACGAAAAGATCTTTTCGCTGTTCATGAAGCTTGCGTCTCTGAGCAGTCCGTAATTGGAGACTTCGAGAAACACGTCGCCTTCTTTGCTCCCCGCCGGAGTGATGCACGTGATGTGCGTCGAATTGAGGAACGTCGCGGCTTGGACAATATTGCTCTCTCCGAATCTGCAGCTCAGACTCGACGTGTTGGCAAAGTTGATGCCGACAACCACGACTTCGGTTTCGCCCCTCAGCGGTCCGTGATTTGGGAAGATCGCCAACACACCGGGGGCGAGCGAGTAGCGGAACACGTTGCCGCTATTTGAGAAGTCCTGTCCGTTTGAAGACACTTCGAAAGCGACCTGCGAGCCAGTGAGCCCCGTGCCCTTTTGTAAGCTGTCCACCGATGTTACTATCTCGCTTCCTGAGAGCAGACTCCCGTCAATTTGCAGAAGCGGCACGTCGCCGAATCCAAACGGGAACGTGATCTGCCATCGGTATTCCCGGCCTTGAACAGCAAGTTGCTGGCTGACTGTGACGCCGTCCAGGTTCGGGAGCAACGAGAGTTCGTGCTCAAGAGTTGCTTTGTCCACATCGATTGGCAGCTGTGGAGTTTGCGCAGGCTTGCAGTAGTTCCCAATCGTCAGCTCCGTGCAAATCTCGCCCATACCAAGCGCAAACGTCCCAGAGAGCGACGTCAAGGTCGATGGAAACCTCACGATGTCCACCACCAGTCCTGCGGGCGACGCAGAGGTCACTTGGATAATCATCGTATTGACAGACGCACTCACAATGTCGCTGAAGAGCACAAACCACGAGAATCCGACCCCAGTTTGCGACGCAAGCCGCTCGACGACTACGCTACCAGTGCCAGGAATGCTCGCGATGACAGTTTGCATCTCCAGCGCAGAAAACGTCGACGAAGCAGACGCCGCAGCGGTTTTCCCGTTCCACGTAATCTGGAATGTGATCTGAGGCTGCAGCAGCGCGCTGTAGATCGAGAGCCGCTGGATTTCGTTGTGAACTCCGCTCTTGAGCTGCTGAATTGTCACTGACGGCAAATTTCCAGTGAGTTTCTTTGTAGCAATTGTCAGCAGCGGAGGCGCTGTGACGGTGTAGCGTAGCGACTGGAAGGCAATGTCCAGTATGACTTGGTTGTTGCCGTTTCCAGGAGGCTGCTTCTTCACTTGAAGATCCCCAATGCTGGGGATCGCTTCGAGAATCAGCTCAATGTCCTTTCCACTGTAGCTGATATCGATCGGTGGGCTTGAGACTCCTGCAAAACCGAGCTGGATCGTCCCACTCAGTCTTGGAGTCTCGAGCACAAGCAGAGACACTCGGATTTTCGCATTTGAGCCTGTGAGCGTGGAAGAATCGTAGATCGGCTTCACCAGGTTGCCAGGATGCGCCAGGTTGAATGGGAAGGTAATTTGCCAGCTCATCCCACCACCTGCGCTATCAGGTCCAGAACGAGCGACTTGTATACTGCCATCTTGTGGAATAGATTTCATAAACTTCAGTGCGTACTTTATGTCGTCTGCAGAGATGTTCCAGGGCAAAAAGGGTGTGCGCGTGCCTTCGTACTCGAGTACAAAGCCCCCGCCAATCGTTTGCGACCCACTCTGAAGTGTCTTCGACTCGACCTTCGTGCCAGTGCCAGAGAGAGTTTCACTGCTCAGTGTCAGCTGCTCCACATTGCCCGCGTACTTGGAGAACGTGACGGAGATCACAACTCCACGTCCTGGAAGCGTTGTGGAGGTCGTGACCTGTGCGATAGTAGTATCAGCTGGCAGAACCTCAGCAAGAGCTCGCTGTAGATCGGAAGCCGAAGCTCTTGGCGGGAATCGGCTTGAGCGTCCCACTTGGGATGTGAAATACAGTACGCTGTCCACTGTGTTCCCCTGCTGAACCTCGGTGACAACAACGCTGGGCTCCGATCCCTGGAGCAATGAACTGTCATATCCTAACAGAGAAACATCTCCATCCGAAGGTGAGAACGTGATCGACCACGTCCTCCCGCCATTGAAATCCGCTGCAGAGGACGTCACCGTAACGTCACCAATCGCACTCAGTGCATCAAGAGTAGTCTCAACGTCATTGGAACTTGCATCAAACGCCAGCGCAGACGTCCACTCGCCGCCATAATTGAGCCGAAAGGTGCCTGTGAGGGGAATTCCAGTTCCTGCAGCGATCTCAACCACAGTTTGCTGCGCGCCACAGTTCAAAAGCGGAATGTTGCCTGCCCAATCCAGAAACGTGATTGTCCACGGCCCACCGTTCGCACCAATTGCATTGGCACGACCAAAAAGTGTGGGATCAAATGCTGCTACCACAGCTGCAGGAGCAGCGTCAAACGCGATAAGACCCGTCGTTTTCCCCGACAGTGTACACGTGAACCCGCCGCTGCTCAGTGTTGTCGTGATCTGCTGCTGTTCAGATTTAGCGCTGGGGGAAATCGCGCTGACGCTGACCAAGCCACTTCCACCGCTCAGGTTTGTTGCGATGGAGCTGATAAAGCGAACTCTGTCAGGAAGTCCGTCAAACGTCACGATCCACTCGTACGCTTTGTTGAGGAGCGGGCCGCTTCTCGTAACTTTTGCAACTCCACTGGTGCCAACAGCACTCGAAAGCGCTTCTGCAAACTGCGTCTCCGAGGCATCGTACGCTATCGGCGCTGTCACTTGACCATCAATAGAGAGTTGGAAAGACCCATAGAGCATCGCACCTTGTCCTTTCACCAACTCGTCCACTTGGATGACCAGATCCTGGGAACCCGAGTCCATGAGTGTCAGATTGCGCACCTGAAGCATCGGAACGTCACCTACGCGCTCCAAGAACGTGATTTCCCAAAAGCAGGAGCCTTCCGCCCCCCTCGTTGTCTTGGAGACCGCGACTTGACCGGCATTCGTCAAAGCCTCAAGAGCAGATTTCAGTTCTGATGGCGTCGCGTACGAAGTCAGCGTCGCAGTCTCTTCATCTTCCAGGATCAACCGGAAAGAGCCGCCGATGTAGCTGCTCGCGTGCATTTGCACGACCTGGACTTCGTTCACGGCCGGCTGGATGCCAGTTTTTATTGAGACCGTCTCGCCAGAGTACGCTTGTGCACGAATACTGATGCTCTGTACTTCGGGGGTCGAGTCGCCGTACACTCGGAACTCTTGAATTTCAGGCACAAGCGGATCCGCGGTCAGCTTTACTTCCTGAACGGTCGGCACCATCGCCACTGCTGAGATGCTCACGCGCTGGACGCCAGGCACAAACGTCGCACTCGCAACTCGAAGCTCCTGGACTTCTTGAATCTGCTTGAGCTTTGGAGAGACGCAAGTCGCAGACGTCGGAGAGCGCACGGTCGCATCGACGACTTGGTCGCCGAATCGACAGAGTAGGCCGTCAGCGCCGGTGCTAAAGTCGCCGCCTGTGACAGTGACTAGCTGTCCGCCTTCAAGATCCCCACCAAATGGGGAGATTTTCGTCACATACAGAGGCACATCGTACACGAACGAGAGATTGAACGACGTGAAGTCCAGCCCATTGTCGGAGACCCTCACTGCCACCCGCCGAGGCGTTGCAAGAGCTGGCGTTCGGCATCCGATATGCGTCGCATTCGCAGCCTCGGCGACCACGACAGTGTCTTCGAATGTGCACGAGTAGCTTCTCTCCGGGAAAAACGTGGTCCCAGAGATGTACACCAACGTGCCTCCGGTAGTGAAGCCATTCAGCGGCATCAACTGATACCTTGAGGAAGAATCAGCCAGGTACTCAAACTTCCCTGCTTGGATGTCAAAGTCGATACCGTTAACGCTGAGGTCGAGTCGCACGCGCCGGGCGTCAAACGGTGGTGCAGAGCAGGCGATTTTAATCACAGCTGTGACGGCACCTTGCACAACCTGCTCTCCGAATCGGCAGTAGACAGTACTGTATACGAACGCGCTTGTCAACGTCAATGTGACTTTGGTACCGCCGATTGCTGGACCGACAACTGGAACCACGGACGCTACTTCCAGAGGACCCGAGTACGTAAACACCTGAGTCGACTTTGAGAAGTCGACGCCGTTCGAACTGAGTGACACCTGCACACTCATGCCTTGTCCTGGGTCGACAATGTCAACACTGAGACCAACTTCGGTTCCTGCGAGCTTGGAGATGGAACTGAGCGAGCCAAGTTCAGTGCTGTCGACCTTTGACGCGAATGTTGTTCTCCACAGAAAGCCATCAGGAACAACGAGTTTCTCAACTCGAGTGACTCCGACACTGAACAACTTTGCAAGCTCGGTCTGAACTTGAGCTGCGGTCGCTTGGTTGTTGAGAAGACTTGAGACGCCAAGCGCTGTCTGGAGCTGAAAAGATCCGCTGAGAGCTGCATACGTACCGTCTTGAAGCGTCGTCACTTTCACAACGAGCCCGGGTCCAGTTAACAAAGTGCTGTCTACGGCAACAGGGTCCAAGTTGCCTGCGGTTTCAAAGAATGTGATCCGGAATTCGACTCCGGTTGGTTGCGCGAATTGAGTGACGAGAGCGTTCGCGGTGGCGGCCTGACCGAGACTCTGGATCGCACTCTGCACAGCACTGGCCGACGCTGAGACTTGGATCGCTGCGGTTGTCTTCCCAGCGACAGCCAGCGTAAATGTGCCCGACACTTTCTTTCCTTTCGTAGTATCACGAACAATACTCACGCCGGTGGAACTGCCCAGAATGGTCGAACTGGAAACAATGAGCGCGTCTGCACCAGTGGTGTCGAAGATTGCAAACGTAGCAGTCCACGTGGTTCCCGTAGGAAGAACGTATTTTGTCACGCTCACCGGGTTCAAAAGCAGCTTGTCGACCAAGAGCTGCTTGACTTGGTCGGCGCTTGCGTCGTACGAGACAAGTGCGGTTCCTGCACTACCCGTGAGACCCAACGTGAAAGATCCACTCAGTGGCGCTAAGCCTGTCGATACTCTGGTGACGCTCTTTGTGATTGCAGACGCGGATGCCAAACTGGTTGAAGTCAGTACCAACATCGGTCGCGCGCTCACTTGCGTGTCGAACGTGATATCCCACGTGTACCCGTGGACATTCGAGACCCGCGTTCTTGAAATCTCAATCACGCCAACTGCAGGAAGCGCACTCAGCGCTTCGACGAAACTGGCACCGGAGATGTCCCAGCTCACAGGAAGCGACGCAAAACCAAGATACGACAGCGTGAACGAGCCTGTGATCACCTGTGACGAGCTAATATGGACTCGCTGCACCTCCTTGACTACTGTGGCAAGTGGAAGCTGGATCGACACGGCAGGATTCTGGAGGTTGACTTGAGTGATCTGCACATTCTGGATCTCGCTCCGCACCTGTACATCCGGACCGTCCTTCACAGTCCAAGTGACCGCGTTGCTGCCGTCTCCACTCAGGTACAAACCATCCACAGCAAGCTGAGCGACGTTACCAGAGGAGCGCGTAAACGTGACCGACCACGTGAACCCGAGTTGAGCATCAGGCGCTGACCGTGTAACAGACGCAACGGTGATCCTTGGGATCTCTGCGAGGATTTCGAGCATCGAGCCCCCGGTGGTCCCAACAGCTGGTGCGTTAAACGGGATTGGTCGCGTCGCGAAACCTTCATATGATACGAAGAATACCCCTCCGATCGTGGCACCAGGCGCTGCAAATGTGGAGACTGCTTGCACTTCTGGAACCAAAGTCGGCGCTTTGATCGCGAGTGCAAGCACAGTCGGCCAAGGCGAGAACGACGGGCTTGAGCAAGTCACTGCTTTGTTGGATAGTCGCATCGCGGCAACAGGCGAGCTTTCGCCAAACCTGCAGTGCGAGATATTCATCGTTGGTGGCTCCATCTGCACGATCACGGAAGTGTTTCCGCCCACTGGACCCGTGTTTGGCGTGATTCCTGTTGCTTGGATAACCGGCACGAATGCGTAGACTGAGCCGACAGAGACAAAGTCTGCGCCATTGTTTGAGACTTCAATCCTCGCGGTCGCTATTGCCGAGTGAGCCCAGGATGATGAGTCGGAGGTTTCAAAGTATGCTGCGAGCGACGGCATTTCGCAGATGATGCGTTCGTGGCTGGCAAATGTGCCATTCGATGTGACTTGAGCTTGGTCACTGCGCTGAGGTAGATCGATCAGCAATCTGCATGCCAGAGACTCGGTATCCAGGAATCCCGAGCCGCGGATTTGCACCTGCGTGCCACCGGTGATTGGTCCGTGAACAGGAGCGAAAGTCTCGAACGTGATGTCGTCGTGGTACTGAAAGAGTGCGTTCGTCTCAGAGAGAATGGCGTGATGCAATCTCTCAGCGTTCCCAACCACCAGTTTCACAAACACAGTGGAGGCGACTTGTTGCGACGGGGACTGGCAATGCACTTCCTCAGGGCTAACAAAGTTCGCTGGTGACTCTTCATCCCCAAACACGCACATCATGTCAGGGCCAGAGAGGATGTTCTCGCCAGAGACCGTAACGTTTGTGCCACCAGATGCGGCGCCGAGCGAAGGGGTGACTGAAAACACGCGAGGCACGTCCACGTACGCAAACTGAAGTTGTCCCTCTGCAGTGTCCTGACCGTTCAAGTAGACACTGACTGCGACGCACGGAGACGACAACCGCTTCACGTCGATTGCGACTTCGAGCCCAAGTAAGTGCACTGCATCAGGCTGAAACAGCGGCAGCTCGCACAGCATACCGCGACTGGACAAGTCGAGTGCTACAATTTCAAAAGTGATATCCCAGTTCACACTCGTGTACTGCTTGCCACCCACAAGGAGCGACTGCGTCGTCACCGACACACTCTGGAGCCTTGGGGATGGGGGGTTCGCTTCGATAAGCTGACGGATATCTGCTCCTGTCGCGTTGATAGGAATTTGCGATGTAGTCGCGTTGCCAAACGCCAGCGACAGATACCCAGTCGCAGCTGCAATCCCCTCTTGCTCGCGAGTTACGATAACCACCGCGTTCGCTCCGGCAAGCTTGCTTGCATCGTATCCAAGCCGCTTTAGAGGACCATTGAACGAGAGGAACTCGACGGTCCAGACGAACGGTTTGGCAGCAACTGGTCGCACTTTCACGCTCCCACGCAGTAGAATCGGCGTGATCGCTTGCTCAATCTCCTCTGCTGACGCAAGTGCCGCGATGTCGCTCGTGAATACTCCTGCGAGACTCAGTCGGAACGAACCAGAGAGAGTTGACCCGCGGTGCTGCGTCACCACGCGAGCTGTCGCCTGGGTGCCCGTGAGTTTGTCGGAGATAGCCACGAATCGTTCGTACTCGCGATCGAAAGCACAGCTTGGAGAGAACGTGATAGACCATTGATACCCGCCATTGCAATCAGCAGCGGAGCGCGTGACTTTCAACGGCGCAATGTCCGAGAAAATCGCAAGAGCGCTCTCTAGCATGGTAGCGGTCGCATCGTAGCTAATGTCTGCCGTCATCTTGCCTCGATAGCCGAGCCGGAACGATCCTCCTAACTTCGCTGACTTCGCAGGTCGAATCAGCGTCCAGCCAGCCTTGATGTCGTTCCGGCTGGTCGACGTCACGATGCCCGAAGTGTCAAACACCAGTGATCGAGCAGTTGCAGCCTCGGACACAAAGGTGACGTACCACCCATAGCCATCTCCAGACGGAGACGACGTCGCGTGCAGACGCTTGCGCTTTACAGCCACGGTTTCGTAGAAGCCCGGGCTCTGCAGTGCGGCTTTCATGGCGTCTGCGGATGCGTCCCACGGAACGGAAACAACGGAGACTCCGTCGATCGTCATCGAGAACGTACCGCTGATGGGACCGCTCCCGCTCATGTAGATGAGATGCACTTCGCCGTGCTCCTGGTCTTTGATCTTGCTCGCTTGCGCTTTCATGGTGCTGCTGCCCGTGATGTCAGTGGTGCTGACATGAATCAGTCCCCATGGGTTGGCTTCGTTAAATGTGATGCGCCAAGTGATACCTCCACTTGCGTCTCGCGCGTATTCGGATACCGACAGCTGCGTTCCTGGTGCGAGATTGGTCAGGCTGAGCGCTAAGTCGTCAGCTGAGATTGGCCACGAGACTTGTTGGACCCTTTGCTGACGGAACCCGATCAAATTCTGCTGATTTGGCGCTGTGTACGTCGAGTTCAGCGGCAGCACCGAGCTTGTGAACGGGAGGAAGAGGTCCACAGAGAACACCAAATCTCCAATCCGCACCAAGTCGCCGCGATTGATCACTGCAGTTAAATCCACGGATGTCTGTACTAGCGGCCAGTTCTGTTCTACCAAGAGCACACCAGGAAGCGGGTCGTCCACAGCACCGAATGACAGCGAGAATGAGCCTCCCAAGCAGCAGCTCATGGCTCCATTTTGCACTGTCGCTACAGAAGACCCAACGCTGCCACTGGACGTAAGCCTTGACACGTCAATCGAAAGTGTGCCCACGTCCCCGCTGTTGCCGAACGTGATCAGCCACGAGTACACGCCGTATGCAGGTGCGCCAACGATCGAGCGAGTGACCGAGACCGAACTAATTCCAGGCAGCTTCTTCAGCTGGTAGGCAAACTCACTTGAGGTCGCATTCGAGGCCAACACGACCTTCTTCCCAGCTAGACTGACCGAGAAGTTGCCGCTGATTGCACTCAGCGAGCCTTTCGTGATTTCTGTGACCGTGATGGTCGCGTCCGACGTGGTCGAGACAAGAGTCGCCTGAGCACCACCAGCGAAGAGCAACGGCGGATCCGTGTGCACAGACGGTGAGGTAAACGTGACGAGCCAAACGTACGAGGTGCCAGTTGTGCCCGCTGACCTCGTGACAGTCGTTGTACCAATTGATGGAAGCAGGTTCAGCGCAGTCTGCATCTCCAACGCCGTGCAGCTGAACGGCAGCGCTGTTGTTTCTTCGTCACCATACGCCAAGAAGAACGTGCCAGAGAGAGTTCCACCACCTGTGCTCTTCGTCTCCACTCGCTGTACCTCAGTCTGAGTCGCGCTTTGCAGGCGCTGCACTGTTCCAAGCGGACTTTCTCCCTTTGTAGCAGACACATCAAGGGAGAGGAGCGCAAGTGCCGGCCCCGCACTGAACGTGACGTCCCACGCGCGCCCGCCTGCCAAATCGTCCTTTGCTATGCTCACAACCACTGAAAGCGAAGTCAACGTGCTCAGCGCTCGCAATGCCGTCTGCACTTGAGCGGCGGTAGAGCTGAGCAACAGAGTTGTGGATTGACCCTGATACGTCGCGACGAAGTTGCCCGAAACTGGCACCATGCGGCCTTTTACATGCTCTGCGACGCGAAACACTGGGCTGCTGCTGCCGCTTGAGACGACGTCGCTGACCTGAAGCGAGGGCAAGTCGCCAGATTGAAATGGAAACGTGACCATCCACGTGCTGCCGCCTTCTGTGTTGGGATACACAAGCGTCACGTTCACTGTGTCCATTGTCGGTAGCTGCTCGAGCGCCGCTTTCATCACTGCTGCATCTGCATCGAGCGGTAAAGTTGGCGTCTTGACACCGCCAAACGCGAGCTTGAAAGATCCTGCTAGCAGCCCAAACGATGCACTGAGCGTCACGTTTTGGACTTCACACGTGGCGCCTTTCTTGACTTCAACGACATTCTGAATCAGGTTTCCGCCTGCGAGATTCGACTGGAGAGTGAGAGCTGGGAGATCTCCAGCGACGAAGAACGTGACGTCCCAGCGGTACCCGGCGAACGCTCCTTGCGTGAGCACCGATCGAGAGACCGCGATGTCTCCCTGCACGAAGATTTGCCTCAACGCTGCCTCCATTTGTGCACTCGTGGTGCCTGGTCCAAGCAATGGCGACACTTGGTTCGACGATTTCAGCACCTGGAAAAAGCCCGTGATCGTACTGTCACTGAGCACTTGAATCGACTGCACTTCCCACATACTGCCTCGCTCAGAGACGTAGACCCGCTGGACCTCAAGAGCAGGGTTCAGACTGAAGCTCACCTGTTGGATCTCGGGTTTGTTGCCCGCAGGCGTTTTGATGACTTTCACGTTTGGTGACGCACCCACCATGCCAGTATTGGACACGGCGATCGTGTACGGCATCACATACGAAGGCGCAAAGTCGATGACCCAGCTGCGCTCTCCAGAGAGTCCGACGCCAACTAGCGAGCAAGTTTGACCACCGACCAGCGATAACAATGCAGTGCAATCAGTGGTGACGGGGATTGACGTGAGCAGCCCGGTTGATGCGCTCGTGACCTGAAACGTGCCGGAAAGTGGTTTCCCAGTTTCCACGCTCTCAACCACAACATCGAGCCCCGACGACAGCGTGCTTCGCGTGTCTTCGTACACACCAGGACTCGCAGTCGTAGCTTTGTAGTTTGTTGTCATGAGCGGCAGATTCCCATTCGAGGGCGGAAACGTCACTAAGAAACTGCGGAACTTCGTGCTTTGGGCTTCCTCTTGGACCATCGCAACCGACACGGCGGTCATAGCTTCAAGCGCGGCTTTCAGGTTCATAGGCGAGATATTCCATGAAAGCGAAGCCGACACCTCAGCGCCTAGTGCGACTGAGAAACAGCCATTCGGAGCTGGTGCTGTACCTGTCGAGACCCGTGTCACGATCCCAAACACATCGGGGATAGCGACGCGCACCTGGAGCAGATCAATCGGTTGCGGCTTGACGTTGAAGCGAATGTCCCACTTGTAGACTGTGATCATGCCAGCAGTAGTGGCAGAGTACGCGCTCACAGACACGTCTTTCAGGATTGTCATGGTCGACAGTGCGACTTGCATGTCGGCAGCGTTTGCCTGGACACTCACACTGGTCTGTTGGTCGGCGTAGATGACATCAAAAGTGCCAATCGCGGCACCCAAACCCACGCCATAGAGAGCCAGCGACTGCACTTCATAGACAGTTCCAGTGCGAATGCGAGAGACAGCCACGCTCGCTTGAGTGCCGCTTAGGCTCTTGGAGAGAACAGCGATGAGCGGCATGGCGCCGATGTCGCTCGTAAACGTCACCAGCCAAGTGGATCCAAACGAGCCGGTAGTCGCTGCCTGTTGCGTGACCGCAAACGATCTGCTCCCGCTTGTCGCGTCGATAAGCACCTGTTGGAAAGCAGCCGCTGTTGCGTCAAAAGGTATGGTGGTCGTGTTGAACCCGAGAACGGTCAGCTTGAACGAACCCGACAGCGCTGATGTTGCTGATACCGTCACACTTTGGATCTCTGGTACCTGCGGCGAATTCTGAATCACAAGTCGCTGAATCCGAGGCTGGTAGGCACAATTCGTGGTGATTTGGATGCGATCGGACAATGTCGCCGCTGGGTAACTCAGCCTCAGCTCCTGGACCTCGGAGGCTTCTCCCCACCCTTTCGTGACTAGCGTTTGCACTTGAGGGCCGTCGCTGTCAGCCTCAATCGAGACGCGTTGGATCTCATTCTGCGCTGCGCGAGCCATGATTGAGACTCGCTGCACCTCCTTCTTTGCGAAGCCTGGAGGCGTCAGGCATTCGAGCGACTGAGACGATAGCCACCTCGCTGGAGCTCTGGAACCGCCAAAAGCACACTCCAAGGAGCTTGTATCGTTGAAACCATGCCCCATGATGAGAGCTCGTGCTCCACCAGATGAGCTTCCATAGCGAGGACTCAGATGCGTGATCGCAGCTCTCGTGTCTACGTAAAAAGGCAGAAACGATTCGCTGAAGTCTGCTTTGTTGGTTGAGATCTCCAGGAACACGCGGCCTTGTCGCAATGGTGGTGACACACAAACTGCCGTATCGCCCTCACCATTGCTATTGACTTCACCCTTCACAATTAAGTCGCCAAAACGGCACCAGATTGAGCTCTCCGCGTCAATTCCAAGGGTTGTGATCTGAACTGCAGTTCCCCCATCCGTTGTTCCCACTGCTGGATTGATTGAGATGACTGAAGGCAGTAATCGGTACGAAAAGATCACGCTCGAGGATGACAGTTTCGAGTCGGAGTCCGAGTCTTTGTCAGATAATCTGGGGATGGGATAGTTCTGCTTGATTACGGAGACACTCACGGCATTTGGGGACAGTGGGCGACGAGGAGGACTCAAGCACTTGACCTCTGTCGCTGACAGCACCTGTGCTGGTACGAACAAAGCTCCAAACTGGCAGTATAAGGCGTCTTGATCGTTGGCGAACCCCTCACCAGACACCACAACTGGAGTCCCACCGCGATCTGGTCCCGAGATAGGGTAGATTTTGTACACAACAATGGCATCTTCATAGGAAAACGGCGTGGGTACGTAGAAGAACTGTACGCCGTTCACCGAGATGGCAATTTTGACCACCGTTGGGTTCTGGGAAGCTGGTAGCACGCACTCGATCCACGACTCCGACAGGTACGTTGCATCGACGAAGTAGGACTCTCCCACAACGCACTGCAAGCGCAAGAGTGACGAGAAAGTCGCTCCAGAGATGCGCACAGGCATGGGTTGATTCAGGAGTCCTCGCGTGGGCTCGATGCTGAAAGCCTCGATCGGGTCCATCACAACAACTTCTACTTCGCTGTTTGTAAAGCCCTGCGCGTTGTTGGAGACTTCAATGCTGTACGCTCCATTTGGGAAAGCGGACACCAGCGAGTCCCTCACGATGCATTCGATCAGACTGGAAGAAAGATAGATTGCTCTTGCACGGATGCCTCCGATAGAACACGTCAGCAGCGCTGTATCCTTGAAACCTGTGCCCAATACTCGGATAGTCTCCACATCGCTCCTCATGACGAGTCGCGGATTAACTGAATCGATCGTTGGCATTCGCACGTACTCGAAGCTCCATTTAGAACTGACATTGAGCGCTTGGTCATTGAGGTGATCATCGATGTCACTTCTGCCTCGGTATCCTATCGAGAAGTTCACGACTTTGCCACCATCAGTGCCAAACGCATCAACAGCTCTGTACGGAGGGCTATCACACTCTGCCACAGTGGAGTTGATGATTTGCAGCTCCGACTCTGTGTCTCCAAACAGACAAACGAAATCGGCCGTGCTGATCGCACCAAAGTTCGCGCCGTGGATTGTCACACGGGTGTTGCCCAGAACAGACCCGAATGGCGGACTCATGGCGTTGAGGATGAAGTTGTCGTGGTACACGACTTTGAGTCCGTCGTTCGTATAATCAAGCCCGTTGGTTGAAACAGCGACAGCGTACACACCAGCTGGCAGCTCAGGTGGGTAGCAAAGCAGTTGAGACGTGGACAGCCACGTCGCGTTTGACGGCGCTGCGTTCCCTACTCTGCACTGGGTGGTCTTCGCTGCGTACTCGATAAAGTTGGCACCGGATATCAAAAGCTCGACTTGATCGCCTCCTTGAATCTTGTCCCGAAAGATGTGGCGCGGAGATACCGATAGCAGCGAGCTTTGCGGCTCGTATTCAAATACCAAGTTGTTGCTAAAGTCCACCGAGTTTGTCGTGACGGATACGCTCACTGGGCCGCCTCCGCCGCTGACCTCGATTTCATTTCTCGGGACTGCGATCACAAACTCAGTATCAGAGCGCAGCTCTGGCTCCGTGTACGTAGCGTGCTCGCCGACACCAAAGCGAACGATCATGCCGTCTTTAAAGCCACTCCCGATAATTGAGACCAGCGTTGGCTCAACCGAGTTGCCGGTCGTCGGGCTGATCGATTGCAGCTGCGGGGTGATTTCGTACTCGAATTGCAGCGGTAACTGCTGAACCGCAGCGAATTCGTCTTGCGAATCGCCTACTCGCCAAATCAGACTGACAGGAACCACCGACGGCGACTGTGACGCTGGGCTCAGGCATTTCACTGCAGAGGATGTCTCATCGTACACTGCAATAGCTGTACTTTCATCGAACGCACAAAAGAAAGTCACATCTCGTGCATCCAGCGCAGTCGTGGAGCTGTCCAACTGAAGCACGACTTCGGTACCGCCTTCAATCGGTCCACTTCTTGGGAAGATCGAGTTCACAATTACGTTTGGTGTATGCGAGACCCGCAGCTCGTACGTCACAAAGTCTTGACCATCCAAGCTGACACCGATGTACCGCTTTGACGTCCATGCCGAGGACACACGGCACGAAATTTGAGAGCTATCGATAAAAGTTCCAGGAACAGGCGTCGAATCTCCGACTCGACACGCCAGCTCTGGGGTGTCGACGAAATCGAAGCCTTGGATCAGCAACAACACAGAATCATTTTGCTCAGTACTGTAGTCTCTGGTGACGGAGTGGATGCTGATCATGGCGTCGTAAGCAAAGCTGACAGTGTTGGACACGACGCTCTCCTCGATTTGCAGTCTCAAGTCGACCTTTTCCACTTGCTGCTGGCGATTTGTGTTGTTTCCAGAACCAGGAGGAGCGATGCATTTCACTTCGCTCTCGGTGATCACGGATGGGGAAGTCGGGAGCGCGTTGCCGAAAACGCACTGGATATTGGTTTGGAGGAAATTGTCGCCTCGAACTGTCACGACTGTGCCACCGGTGACTGGACCATGGAGCGGTGCGATGGAATGAACGGTGGGCTCAGCGATGAACGACACAACTTGATCCGACAGCAGTTGCGTTTCCGCATCGAGCAAGATTCCGACACGCGCTTCTCCAGGTCCCCACTGCGGCGAATAGCATGCCAGATCCGTTTCGTTCAGAACGTACGCTGGTCGCACGAGCGTTTGTTTTTCGCGTATGAAGATGCATTCATAGCTGGAATCCTCGCTTACACGTCCGGGTTTGACTGTAACCACTGCCCCTCCTGAAGCTGGGAGGACACGCGGAGAAATTTTCATCGCGGCCACCGAGCCAAAGTAGTGCAGCACGAGCTGGTTGGCGGTGAAGTCAACACCGTTCAGCGATACTTCGAGCGTGACAAACCCAGGTGCATGCACTGGTGCTACACAGATGACAGTAGTCTCGGACACGAACTGCGCTAGCTCCTCCAAAGTCACTTGATCGCCAAAGCGACAGCGCAGCGATTCCGTGGCTGCGAAGTTCTTGCCAGTGACCACAACTTCGTCGCCGCCTGCGACGGACACACTTGATGGTGAGATTCCGCCCACAATTGGCGGCTCAAAGTGCTTGAATGTGAATCCAGCGAACGGGGGAAGGCTCTGATCACCAACAACACGGATCCCAAAAGTCGACACGCGCGAGTGATTCAGTCGCGGCGTCAAGCACATCAACATGAACAGACTTGTTCGCTTCGCTGGAACCACGTTACTGTCGAACGTGCATTCGTAGTCGAGGTCTTCTTCAAAGAATCCATTCACTGAGATCGCTGTACCACCATGAATACCGCCGCTCAAAGGGTAAATGGAGGTCAACTGGGGTGGATTGTCGTAACGAAACTCTGCAGATGCGAGGCTGAAGAACTTGACACCGTCCAAAGTCACCTCCACTTGCAGTACAAGTTTGTTTGTGTCGAAATCTCGAAGCAGACTTTGATTTGCGATCGCTGGAGCAGCGCATGCTATTTCGTTTCTGCTGACGAATACTGCAGCGGCTGTCACTTGACCAAAGCGACACGCAAGCGAAGAAGTCGGGTAGAATCCAGTGCCATAGACAGCGATCTTTGTAGTTCTGTCGCGCAGACCACGCGTTGGAGCAACTGACATCACGGAGATCGCCCGGTACACCGTCAGCGCTTGCTTTGCAATCGAGTACTCTTGTTCGTTCCACGTCACTCCGACAGAGTAGTTTCCGGGAGTCATGGGCGGTGCTTCGCATTCCAAAAGAGTAGTCGAGATGATCACTGCTCGAACAAGCCTGCTCTCTCCAAAGCGACACAGTGGAGTGAGGTTGACAGGAAACTTGTCGCCAACAACGCGTACCAGCGCACCGCCGGCTTCAGGGACCATCACCGGCGAGAAAAACTGGATCGCGGGGAGCTCAATTGTACGATACACAACGCTGTCGACAGAGTGCTGCTCTCCGTTCATCCACACCGACAACTCAAGATCGCTGGGCTCTGAAACGGCGACTGCTGCGCACTCGAGCTCGTTCTCCGACTTCGCTCGGGCGATTGCAAATGACAGTGTGCCATTGTGCTTGAAGGCGCACACGTAGGAGAGAGACGGAGTCACCTCGTTCATAGCCACACTCATCAACACGCCGCCACTCGTCGAGCCCAGGGTCGGATGGATGGATACGATTGTCTGCCGCTCGTGGTATCGAAACGCAATCGGGCTTGCAACAAACTCTTTGCCGTTCAACGAGAGCTTCAACAGCACAGCTTGATCCTTCTGCACTTTTGCTGGCGCCGAGCAAACGATTGTCTGCGAGCCCGTCCATACTGCTGTTGACAGCACGGATCCAAACGCACACACGGAATCTATCGCCATGGACGAATCAACAGGTCGCAATAGCGTCAGCTGGACATTCGTGCCTCCCGTAGCAGGTCCCGATGTTGGCGCTAATTTCACAATAGCGATTTCCGGCACAAATTCAAAGAGGAGCTCCGAGCCTTCGACTGACTGATGCGCTCCGCTGATAGAAAGCTTCGTCTGCCCAGGCGCGTGCTGCGGTGTGGTGCATTCAAGCAGAGTTGACGAAATCCAGCGCACTCGAGCACGCTGGTTGCCAAAGTTGCACCAAAGTCTCGCATCATTCGGTGCATTCGTGACGAAGATGCTCACTTGCATGCCTCCACTAACGAACCCGAATCGAGGCTCTACCGCAATCAGCAGGAGCGGCGCTTCGAAGCGGATCAATAGCGAGTTTGTCTCTATTCTGCCAGTCTTGATAGCTAGCGGGAGCATTGCGGTCGTGTTCACGTCGGGTACTGGACACGAAATCCGCGTTGGAGAATGCACGACGCCAATCGTCACAAACGCGTACGCACCAAAGACGCACTCGGGCGCCAAGTCAAATGTGAATCCTTGGCCGATCACACTCATTGGAGGTCCTCCAAACGACGGGCTGCGATCTGGAGAGACTGCGATGATGCGTATCCGAGCGGTGGCGACGACCGATGCGTTCGATTTAGCATAATTGGTCCCGTCGCACGCAACAGGTACTGTGTATTCACCCTCGTCAAGATACACGGATGCGCAAAATGCCTCAGTCGGTGAGAGAATTGTTGCTGGCGTCACAAACTTTCCGATTTGACAGTTTGGCGCTTGATCCTGGATCCGGTAAAAGTTTGTGCCAGTCACGACTAAATCTTCGTTTGAAAAACTGGACACGCTCGTGGGACTAACCCCAGCGACCACCTCGTCGGGGACGTATTCAAAGCCATTTCGATACTCAGATTGTGCGCCAGTTGACAGCGATACGCTCAGTGAAATCGGCCCCGGGTTGTTGTCATTGCGAGGAGATCTGCACCAGAGACCAGATTCGTTGACTGGGGCTGCAGGGGTACTCTGATTGCCAAAAACACAGTACATTTTCTCCCCAAGTGGCGACAAACCACGAACGATCACGTGCACAATGGTTCCTCCTCGCAGTGGCCCAGAGCGTGGCGTCACGTCAATCACTTCCAACTTGGGCTTCACCTGTAGCATCAGCGCGCCGCTGTTGAGCAAGTACCCTCCAGACCGAAGCTCAAGAACATACCAGGCAGGAGTAGTGACATTCACCAGTACAGTCACTTCAGTGGTTCTCGATGCTTCGAACGAGATTCGAGGGTTGTCGACAATTGCTCCTTGCTGATCTCGGATCAGACATTGCACTGTGTGTTGTTGCGGAATGGGCTGATTGAAGCCACGAATCATCACTGTCGAAAGTTCCCCAGAGAAAATGACTGAGGGTGTCACCACTAGACCCTTGAACTCAGGGTAGTAGATCCACTCGAGTTCATTTGCACTCGACGGGAGGAGCATCTCTTCTTTGCCGTTGAAATATCCGATCCGCACACCCACAGACAATGTCAAAGGAGAACCGTCTAATTGATCTTTGCTTTGCCATGCTGGAACAACGCACGAAATCCTCACCGTGTCCAGATACGTCGCTGGGACCACAAGTCCCTCGCCAAACTCGCAAAAAAAGTCGCTTCCGTCGAAAAAGGAGTGTCCTTGTACAACCACAACTTCTCCACCGCGGATCGAGCCAACGTTTCGCTGCAAGTTGCTGATACTTGGTGGCGCATGGTACGTGAGCTCCAACTCTTTTGAGTCAGTGAAGTCAACGCCGTTTGCTGAAACAGACAGCCGCAGTTTTCCTGGAGCCGAGATGATCGGAATCATACATGTCATCGCTGTTCGTGTGACCATCCGACCTTTGGTTTCGTAGCTTTCTCCGATCCGACACAGTAATACATCCGAGTGGAGGAGCTCTGATACGTACACGATCGCTTCTTGGGCATACCCGATGATAGCATGTTTCGGCGTCATACCGAGCACTTCCAGTGGCGCAATAACCGGAACCTTGGAGCGCACAGGAGTGTAATCCACGCCATTCAGTGTCATGTCGACTGAAACGAGGCTGTAGAGTGGCCAGTCGACTTGCGGAACCGGGCATCGAATCTCGGTTGAATCGATGAACAGCGCCTCCACCACGTGGATTCCATCAAAGCGGCACTGCATCAGTGCTGCATCGTCAAAGTGATCTCCCCGAAGCGCCAAGTGGGTTGTCGAGTCCAGCATAATAGCTCTTGGCAGGATTTCAAGGATTACTGGGGAGACGTAGTAGTGAAACGCTGGCTCAAGTTCTACAACGACGTCTTCACCACACGAAAGCGATACGTTCACATCTCCAACATCCTCGAATGGTGGACTGGCGCATTGCACGCTCGAGTTTGATATCACGCTCGGCAGAACTGGTATGAATCCAAAGAGACACACCAGACTTTGGCAGGAGCTCGTCGCGTCACCATAGTTGTTGATGTTCAAGACTGTTCCTCCTGTACTTGGTCCAGCCATCGGCGAGTACTGGGAACCCGCATCGTTGACACTGTACTCGAACGTGAGTGCGGTCTCCTTGAAGTCGACGCCATTCATGGAGAAACTGAACTTCACAATTCCCGGAAGGTGAGATGGCGCTCGGCACACAACCTCTTCAGCAGAAATCCACTTTGCGCGCGACGGGTTGGCAGAGCCAAATCGACACCACAGCTCTGTCACTCGCGAAAACGCTGTACCAGACACCCGAACGCGCTTGCTGCACTTTTCGTGACAGGTGCGCGGCGACAGTGATTCAAATTGAGGTTCTTCGATGTACCAGAACGACGGTCCATCCATAAAGTGCTGACTGTTGAAAGAGATGCGTGTCTGAACCGATCTTGACGTGCTTGTAGTGGATACCGCTGGGGTTACACAGGTGACCTCCCCGGCTCCAATCAGGACACCTTCGCTGATTTCATCACCAATCGCACAGACCACTTTCTCCATGAGGTACTCTGGGCCGCGCTGGTCGAACACAAACGTCAACCGAGTTCCTCCGCTTGTGCTCCCGTAGAGAGGGGAGAGGGAGATCGTGGACGGACTTTCGTAGAAAAAGAACACGAGCTGCGCATCACTTGTTCGGTCTCGGCCGTTGGATGAAAAGCCCACAGACGTGGCACCCGCAGCTGTCCACACGTCGGAGTGCACGACGCAGATAGCTTCCTTGGAGCTGTGCACAATCGCAGGCACCATGTGTCGACCAAATATGCACGAGCTTTGCGGGCTCGCCACGAAATTCAATCCCGTCAATCGAACCGTAGTCACCTCTGAGAGAGGGCCAGCACTTGGGGAAATTGCGTTCATAGATGCCTCTTCGAGGTGCAAGGATCGAAGGAACGATGAGGAGCTACTCGGGCGCGATAACCCCGAATAGCAGGATCTGCGCGCCATCTCAAGTTCTGGAGGCATCCCAAGAAAGAAGTTTCTCATAGCTGAAGGGTTTTCACCACAACTGGAGTTGACTCTCGGCTGCAGCCACAAATTTGCTTCGAAGTTTCTCACCGTCAAGGCGTCCTTTGCGAATACTACATTCATCGCCACATCTAAGTCGACAAGGCCGACTGCCACACTTGCTCGGGTCGGCCGCCGAACTTCACAATGGATTGCTGCGTCCGAGACGAAAGTCGCAGGCGTCAAATCGTCTCCAATGACGCATCGTAGACCACTGGAGTTTCTGAATTCTCGGCCAGAGAGCGTAAGGCTTGTATTTCCAGCCGCGTCGATTGTCAGTGGCTCAAACGAAAGCAACATCGGGCTCGGGAGATACTGGAATACACCGAAGTCTTCGGAGTAGTCGAGCAGATTGTTTGTCACGTAGACGTTCACGAATCCGGGTGTATGCCTGGGTACCACACACGACAACGCACTTTCTGAGATCCAGTCGGCTGGTACGACATCCTTTGTCCCAAACCGACAGCGTAGTGTTGAGCTGCGAACGAAATTGCTTCCCTTGATCAGCAATGGATGCATCCCGAGTTCGGATCCTCTCGACGGACTCAGCGATGAGATCAGCGGCATTTCTGTATAGCTGAATGGGATATCGGATGATGCTGGAGGCATTCCTGACTCCCGAATCGCGAACAGAACTGTTCGCAACGACCCAGGTGGGGCGGTACAGAACAGCTGAGAATTGGACGCATAGTCCGCAGAAGAAGCTTGGTCCCCAAACTCGCAAGAGTACCGTTTGGAAGGAAAGAACAGTCCGCCACTCACCAGCACCCTTGTGCCTCCCTTCACTGGGCCGTTCGCCGGTAGTATTGAGCTGACAAATAGTCGCAGCACATAGCAAAACTCAAGTCCACGAGACGCCGAGTGGACTTGACCATCGATGACGAGGTCCAAGCTCACGCACCCACTTCTGAGCGGTGGGGCGACACATTTAACCGAAGACGCGTTCTCGAACTTTCCGAGCACCAAGGCACTGTCTCCGAATCGACATCCTATCGACGATGCATTGAAAACGCCTACTCCGTCGACTTGAACAACCGTGTTTTCAAACTGATATCCCAAGGTTGGCATAAGATGCTTCGTAACTGGGAAAAGATGGTACTGAAGCCATCCAAACGACGAGGTGCACTGGTTTTCACTGAAGCACAATCGTAGCTGGACTTGTTCGGGGTAGTGTGCTGGTGCCATGCACGCGATCATAGTTGAGTTGAATCGAATTGCTGGGACGCGATACGCACTGGAGCCAAACTGGCAGGTTGCAGCACTCGTCTCGAACAAATCCGTTCCGTAGACATAGACCAAGGTGTTCCCAGTCTCGAGTATATCTGTCGGAAAGACGCTGGCGATTTCAGGAGGACGCTGATACCGGAACGGAGCTTCAAGGAGTACTCTGTCCTGGCTTTCTTCACGAATCTGGACATTGACACCAAGTCCGTGCTTGTGCGATAGTATCGGAGTGATGCATTCACGGCTTGAGCCGTTCGAGTTGCTTTCTCTGGCAGTCACGTTTAGCTCCGAGAAATAGCAAACAAGTCGGATGTCTCGAGGCAAGTTTTTTCCAGTGATTCGGATAACAGTCGCCTCACCGATCAGACCGAATGATGGCTCGAAATACTCGACGACCGGCGCACCTCGAACTTCAAGGGATACGATGTCGCTCACGAAATCTTGTCCGTTGGTCGAGATTTGAACAGCCGTGGAGCCTGGTTTCTGCGGAGGCAGCTCACAGACCACCTTGTCTGGGAGATCAAAGTGTGTCGGTGGAACTAGATCATCCCCAAACCGGCACCGAAACAGTGGGGACTCCACAAAACCAACTCCAGAGAGAGTAACCTGAGTGCTCTGGCCCTCTATCAAGGAGCTTGGCTGGATTCTCAGCAATCTTGGAAGAACTACACAACACGTTTGGTATCAGTAAGAAAGAAGTGTGATAGCTTGGATAGCTGGGGGTGAGGAGACTCGTACCGGTAACATTGTACATGACGTGGCTGTCCGAGATCGCTCCATGAAGCTTGAGTCGAATGCGCGCCATTCCTGGTGTTAGTGGTGGCGAGTAGCACAGGATAGCCTTGTCTGCGACACGGAGGGCTGGTACCGCAATGCTGTTCTTCAGGTCGAGCGCCTCGAAGACACACTGAACACCGTCTTGAGCGATGCTGTTTGCTCCCAGAAGGAGGAGTCTCGAATTGCCAGCTTCGGATCCGAACGGCGGAAACACGCTTTGCAGGATTGGATCGGCTGTTCGCCAAAATAAACAGCGACCGCCAGCTAGTTAGACAGCGAAGTATGACCATAGACACAGAAAAAGAAGATTCAACAAACCTATGTACTCGAAAACGTGCTTGACTGATGCGTTCGATGCGCTCTGGGAATTCAGAGTCACGGAAAACTGAACTGTGCCTGGAGTATTTGGCGGTGCCACACATTTTATTTCTTCCGAAGAAAGAAATTGCGCGATCGCTGACAGCTCTCCAAAGCGGCAATGTACAGGGTACTCCTCGAGGAATCCACTTCCAAGCACGAGTACACGAGTTCTGGCTGATGAATAGCCCATCTGCGGTGAGATCTGTTCTATTCGCATTCCTGGGATGTACGTGAACACGATGTCAGGTGAATCCATCAACGCGCCGCTCTCCATGCATTGCACGCCGACAGCGCCTGGGCCAGTTGTTGTTGGAGGTGTAATCACACTGATCGCGGTGGAGTTCACTCGCACCACACTCACTGGAACGCCACCGAAAAAGCAGGGAATTGCTCCATCATCCTTGAATTCGTTCCCGCGAATCGTCACGGAAGTTCCTCCATCGACTTGACCGAAGTCTGGAGCCAGGAACGACAGTGCTGCTCCCACGTCGTAGGTAAAGGCAACAGAATTCGACACAAAGTCTCTTCCGTACGTCGACAATCGCACTTGAGTCTCTCTTTTCCTGCTCGCGGGTACTTCACATGACACGAGCCCAATTCCCGCCCGAGTGGATATGATGCTGATGTCGTCAAACAGGCAGTAAAGTGGCTCGTATACCGGGAAGCCTCTCCCAACGATTGATATCGTGATGTTTCCAATCGCTGGTCCATTTGGAGGGAAAAGTCTGTCGATCACCATTACTTCGATCACCATGATATCAACTGCATTTGAGAACGGCGGCTCTTCGTTCAGGCTCAGGGCGAGCTCAACGCTTCCAATGTTGCTGGGTCCTGCAAAATCGCACTCCAGAGTTGAATCCGAGACGACACGACCAAGAATTGGGGCTTTCAAAGAGTCGAAGTGGCAGAAAATGTCATCGTTCTGAAGGAAACCCCCGCCTCTGACGGTGATGGTTTTCTCTGTGCTGTTCACGACAAACTTCGGAGATACCTCGGCGATGAACAGCTCCGGTCGGACTTCTAGGGTAGCTGCCGTTGTGGATATGTCAACAAGATTGTTTGACACTCGTACGCCCACTTTTGAGTAGCTTGTGAACAGCGTCGGAAGATGGCACGATGCGCAAGACGAGTTGAAAACCGTCGCCAGTGCACCAGGTTCTGCGTCGAAAAAGCACGAGAAATTCATATCTTGCCGAAATCCTGAGCCGTACACGACCACCTCGGTCTGTTTCCCCACCTGGATCGTGGTTGGATTGATGCTCCACACTTCTGGGGCTTCGTAACGTCGTATCTGAAATGTCCTCGCTGGATGAAGCGTGTTTTCTTCCAATATCGACAGCTTGTTTATTTCGGGCTTTGCTGCTGATACAAATTCGCACTGCAAGCATGATGAAGCGAGCCAAGTAGCCAGCACAAGTACCGGATGAGAGCTGCTGTCGAGAGAGCACACATAGTTCAAGCTCCGATCAAACGATTCGCTGCAAATCGTGATCGAGCTATTCTTGCCGAAGCTTGGAACAGAGTCTGGATAAATCAACTCGCTTGGACTGGAGCCACGAACCACCTTCAGCGAGAGACCAGTGTTGACAAACGCAGCTCCGTTTTGGGAAACACGAATAGGTAGTTGATCGCCTTCACTAAAATCGTCTCGTCCGTGGAAGTCAAACAGGATACCGATATTGCTAGCAAGTACTTGAGCTTTCACGTCGGTGGAGTCGTCTCCAATTGATATGCGGTAGTCAAATGCTCGAGAAAAGCGGTAGCCTTCGAGGATGACAGAGTTGAGCTGCCCCGGCGCGATCGTCGCAGGGAGTGCTCGTACAAAAACCAGCAGAGTCGAGAGCCGGAGCGACAAGAAAGATGGCATAAGGTCGTTACCGACCAAGAACGACACCGAGACGGTCTGCTCGCCGATGACCAACCCAAAATCAGGAGTTGTGCAATTCAGGGATGTCGAATTCGTAATCCGAGCTCGAACTGGACGCGTGTTGCCGAATACACAGAAAACTGGCACTGACGCACTGGGCAACTCAAATCCAGACCCAAGAACTGTAATGTCATCACCTCCACGACTCAGACCAGAGCTGGGTGTAATCGCCGAAAAGGTTGGCATTTCGTAGACATCCACGACCAATTCCAATGACGACGAGAAGTGCACTCCATTAAGGCTGATGGCGATCTCAAATCTTCCAGAGGGTTGATCCACAGGCAGAGGACACAAAACATGATCGCGAGATATCACTGTGCCGTTGAATCGAGTCGGCCCAAGTGAGCACATCACCGCGGCACTCGCAAAAAATTCGGATCCAGATACTGTGAGACTGGAGCTTGAGCCTTTCGCGATTACCGATGGCTCCACTGACATCAAACGCACGGGGGCGTGAACGACGATCATGCTCCCCCAGGAAGAATAGTCTTTGCCGTTGAGAGAAATGCTCAATCCGAGCGCACCTGGTTCGGATGGAGTCCAGATCGGCCCGCACTTGATCACACCAGGTTCGAGATACTCAGCTTTGACGATTTGCGTTCCCACACGACACGTAGTTTCTCGTAGACGCGACAGAAGATACCCTGACACGTTGAGCGATACTGACGTATTACTTGGAAGTATCGCCGGGACAACGCTCGCAATCAATGGAGACGAATAGTATTGAAATTCGACGCTTTGCGTTGAGAACTGAACTCCGTTGAGCGCGACTTGAATCGGCACCACTCTCTCGGTCGAAGTTTCGTCCCGAGTAGGGCTGACGCATAGAATCAATGAACTTGATCGAAACACGGCTCGACCAAGCTGCCTCCCAAAGCGACAAGACAAGTATTCCGACGGAACAAAGTTCTCCCCGCGAATAGCAACCTCAGTTCCACCAGTGGAGGGTCCCGAATACGGAGACGCATCCTGGAGAACCAACTCTTCGTTCACGAAGATCTGTGCATGATCACTCGGAGCAGAAAAATCTTGATCATTCAGCGAAACTCGCACACTGCTGTTTCCACTCTTGAGCTGCGATGGGGACACACACTGGATTAACGTCGAGTCAACTCGCACTGCGCTCGTCTTCCACTGTTGGCTTGCTTGCTCAAATAGACAAGTCAGAGAGCCAAAATCTTCGAAATCCTTTCCGGAAATGGCAAGAAGTGATTCGATGCCGACTTTTACAATCCCAGGGATGACTCGATTCACGACAGGCAGCCAGCCGTAAGTAAACGAAACTGACATTTCCGGAAGCACGACATTGTTCGCAAGCACTGCGATCTCGACAGAACCGACGCTGATCGCAGATGGGGAGTTGTACTGAATTGTTGTGCTGCTGATAAACTTAGCTGGACCACCATCGATTCCACCAAATTTGCACGAATAGAAAACACTGCTCGAGAAGCCATCGCCGCTGATTCGAACCGAAGTGCCACCTCCAATTGGTCCGTTCGTCGGTAAGATGCTTGCAATTGTAGATGCCGTAATGAGCTTGAAGATCTTGCCTGAGTTTGAAAATTCTATGCTGTTGACGGAGATTTCGACGTGTAGGACCGACTCGGACATGTCTGCTGGCGCTGGAATCGGGCATCGCACTTGAGAAGCTGAGACAAACACACCGTGGACTGGAACGCCCCCAATACTGCACGCCAGCTCGGAATTGTTCACGAAGTTCGACCCAAATACCTCGACTTCCTGAAGCTTGACGGGGAAGAATCCACTTGGGGGGTAGAGACGATTCACGGACGGACGTCTCACCAACTGGAACTGCCCAACCGAGTAGTAGCTGATTTGGTTCTCAGTAATCGCGAGATTGATGATCGCAGACGATCCTTCAAAGCCAATGAAAGGTACCCGACAAGCAATTGCGTCCAGCGTGACTCGATGCGGAACGATGAGTGTGCCCTGCACGCGACAACGGCATGACTTGGAGCTGAGACTGGGAGCTACACTGATGATAACTTCCGATCCAGGGTGAACGATTCGATTTGACGGCTGAACCGACAGAACCTGGATGGATGGAATGACCTTTAAACGCACTGAATTGCTCCTGTCGTCCGCAAATCCAGATGGATGGACGAACAGCTCGAGTAAACCGAGTTGGGTTTGCTTAGGAATCGCACACTGGACATGGGTTGGGGTCACAAAGTCTGCCTGGACAAGGAACACGCTTTCCATAACGCAGACAAACGATTCTGCAAAGTTTTCCCCGTAAATGTCAATGACAGATCCCTCCAAAGGGATCTCTCGTGGGGAGACGTCATAAATGACTGGAATTGACCCGAGCAGGTGGTCAAAGCTGAGTTTGCTGCTACGCTCGGTGGTTGCATCTCCGGAATCATCAGCTTTGAGCTCGATCTGCGCTGAAATCGGGTTTTCTTGTTTGACTTCAGTTTTGACAGCACTTACAATCATGTCAATGTCAGCTGCTTTGCCACTTCCACGCACCGCGGTCGAGCTCTTTCCAGAAAAGCTTGAGTCCTCACTTGAAGAAATGGAAGCTGATAAACCGCTCGGAGGTAGCTTCAGTGTTGGCGATAGTCCTCCATCAATCGTTAGCGTAAATGGAGGTGCCGAGTTGTACTCTCCCTCGTCAGGATCGTAAACACTCAACACGGACATGCTGTACTCGACTCGATTCAGCAGGCTGAGATGCGGGTACACTTGGACCGAGTATACGTAAATCACCACTTGAGCTGACACCGCACTCTCCACGCCGTCGCAACTGGCGGAGTAAGTGAAGAATGTGGTTTTGTCTTGATTGAAGTGATCAGCAACTTCGAAATACACCCATCCACTGGCGAGCGGCTTCTTCGTCTTGACTTGGTCACCCTTATCGCGCGCTGAACTCGAACTGTCGGGCGGGGTCGCTTCAAACAGAGATCCGTAATCAGGTAATTCGAGTATCTCGAAAGTGAGCATCTTGCACGATTCTGCGTGCCATGCATCTAGTTGAACTAGCGCCACTTGGTTGCTGGGTGTCTCCACGAAGTCAGAGATGCTGGATCCTGACGGCCCGAGAAAAAGCGAAGCTTGCAAAATGTCCAGATCGAACCGTGCTAGGCGAATTTCTGAGTCCAATTGCGTGCTTCCTTCGACAGCTAAATTGGGCACTTGCAGGCTTGCATGAGTTGACTCGAATTGCCAGTATCCCAGGAGATCCGGCTCCATGCCTGTGAGCTGGTCATGGGAGGTCGATAGCGGTTGTGCGCTGACGACTTTGGACCACAGCGATACTTCATCGATCCGCCCCTTGTACGACTGCATTCCGTTTCCTGGGACATTGCAGGTGCCAATTTTCAAGTCCATTGCTTTGGTGAGATCTGAGAGATCGACATCCAGTGAGACCTATTCAAACACAGACAAAGTACGTGAGTGAGAAATACGCACCACATGCCATCGTAACGTTTGTGAAAGCTTACCTTGAGTATTGCGTCAACGTAGACATGCACAAAGGAGCTTCCCCATGTTGCACCAACGTGCTGCCACTGTCCAGTGGTCGAGATGACTGCTTCTGGAAACAGGTTCTCGGAGAATTCATCGCTCACACTGTCGAAATCAACCAAGCGGAGGAACGAGGAGCCAATACATTGATCGTACGCTGCCCAAAGCGTCAGTGATCTCGTCTTTAGCAAAGACGTAAACTGCCACAGGCAGAAGGACTGCTCTTGAGGTCCATTTGGAGCTATCCACATCATGAGGCTCCCAGTCGCTAGTGCATCAACCACTGCTGACGATGGAATGCTGAGATATGCTTGTACGCTGCCGCCCATTTGGTCGAAACTGTGGCCCCAGCGGCCTACAGTCAGTGGTGGGTATGCGACCTTCGACGTCGTCAAATACCGCAGCTCGTGCTCGTTCAGCGCTTCATCGTAGAAGAAGACGCTCTTAATCGATCCAGCAAAGCCTGTGTTCGCGCCTTCTGCAGAGCCGATCACTGCCGATGCGTTAGCCGTGCTTGGAAATGCTGCTAGAGAACTTCCGTCCAGCGACACCACAACTCCGTCGACAAAGAAATCCACGGAAGACGCGACCGAGTCGAACACGACAGCCACAAACGTCCACACGTCCTTTTTCATAGCCATTTGCTCCTGCGACTGTCCACTAACAGACCATCTCCCGTTTTCGGCGCATAGCGAGCGTCCGTTGCTTGTTCCATCTTCTGAAATAACGCATCTATCGCACACAAACATCAGAAAGTCAAACGGATGAGCGTGCGCTTGAACTCTGGGTACCAAGCGACTTAGTAGGTACTTAAAGCTCACCCCAACTGCGTGGAAGTCGCCTCTGTGTGCATCCACGCGCCCATCGTGAGTCGTGGGAATACGGCTTGGTGGATACGAAGCGGCAAGTCAATCCCACTTGTTCTGTCGAGCCGAGCTCCTTCGCTCTCATCCGTCGCTCCACTGGCTGTTACCGCTGAGAGTGCCACTCTCCTTGCCGCGCCATGCTGACCATATCCGTCGGTCGGTGATCCTGCAGGCGCGTAATCTTGAAAGTCCGCTGTGAGCGGATAGAGTGCGACCAAGTGCTGCGGCCGCAGCGCGGTGAACGGGTTCCACGGACCGCGCTCTTCCGCTGAAGCACTAATCGCCAGGATCGCGAGCGCGAGCACAAAATGCAGACAGCGCGCCGCCATGACCATACTGTGAACTCAGCTGGGCTTGCCTCGGTCGTGTCTTGCTGTGCGCGTGCGTGCGTGGGTGTGCGTGTGAAGAAGTCGCGATCCTGTGTTGCTTGACGTTGATGCGTCTCAAGCGAGAATGCGGAATCCGCGCGCAGATCCGAGGAAAGTGAAAGGGCACCATTCATTAGTTCATTAGAGGACGAAATTTCTATACTTATTACAGTTAAGGAAGACAGGGCCAAAACGTGACTAAGGGAAGTTCCCATTTATACTACAAGTTTGTAAGAAATCTCGGAAAAACTCTCTTAGTCGATGCCAATGTGGAGAGTTTTTCCGGATATACTTACAATCTCTAGTATAAATGGGAGCTTCATGATTTGCCGTGGTATAGTTCAAGAGAAGTTTTGAAACGCGGTGCTACTATAGCAAATTTAACAAAATAGGGTGGAAAAGCGAAAAAAATTGGCCAAACAGTTTTAAACGGGTTTATTACAAAACCCTTTTTATAAACGGTAACCGCCACGAGATTCTACTTTTTTCTATAGAAAGATCCTAATCAAATCGACGATTTTTTCCCCTGGAGGTAGCGACGATAGTCATAGAGCAAGCTCACACCAGGTGGACAGCTCTGATTGGCTGAAAGTCAGGATTTCAGGGAATTTGTTTTTATCTGGATGCATCCTCCCTGTTTTCTACTTGGAATTGCTGCCATGTGGGCTCTTCAAACACGTATCCGCCCGCCAGCCCCCACGACCCATCGTACACTCCCATGTTGCGCGCGTCACTTCCCCTGCGCCGCGCTCATGCGGCCGCCTCGGCTGCCGTCCGCACCGCCACCAGCACCGCCACGAGAGGCTTCACGTTCAGTTCGCTGCGCTCGTCGCGCCTTTTGAAGCGCGCACACGCCGCGCCATTGTCGGCTGTGGCGGCGGTTGCGCAGACGACGCAGAGCGACGAGAAGCGCTGGACGCGCGTGCTGCTTGCCGCGCTCGCGGCCTCTGGCGCCGGTGCAATCGCGCTCTACGACCAGAAGAACAGCGAGGCGGACTGCTGCGGCATCGTCGGCGTGGTCGGCGATTCCCAAAATGCGTCCGAGTTCCTCCTTGAAGGGCTCACGATCCTGCAGAACCGCGGCTACGACTCGGCCGGCATGTCGACGCAGAAAATGCCTGCGGAAGGTGAGCCCGTGGCGCCGATCATGACGACCAAGTTCGCGTCCGTGAGCGGCACGGCGGACTCGATCGACCTGCTCAAGAAGTCGCAGGGCCAGCACGACGGCAACACGGTGGGCATCGCGCACACGCGCTGGGCGACCCACGGCGCCAAGACGGACCGCAACTCGCACCCGCACTCGGACATGCACGGCCGCGTGTCGCTCATCCACAACGGCACGTTCACCAACTACTACGAGATCAAGCAGGAGCTCATGGCGGAGGGCGTGGTGTTCTCGACCGAAACGGACACGGAGGTCGCGGCGCAGCTCATCGGCCACTTGATGGGCGAAGGCGCGGACGTGCTCACAGCCACGCGCATTGCTCTCACGCGCCTCGAAGGCACGTGGGGGCTCTGCGTCATGGCGCGCGACGAGCCGGGCAAGATCATCATCGCGCGCAACGGCTCGCCGCTCTGCATCGGCTACGGCTCGAACGAGATGTACGTGGCGTCCGAGACCACGGCGTTCAGTCGCTACACGAAGCGCTTCATCTCGCTGCAGGACGGCGAGCTCGCGGTGCTCAAGTCGGACTCGGCGGAGCTCAACCCTGTGGATGAGAAGGAGGGTTTTCTCCAGCGATTCCCAACGAGCCGTCTCGCGATCGCGCCGGACGTGAAGGTGCGTCTCTCGCCGGCGCCGTACCCGCACTGGACGATCCGTGAGATCATGGAGCAGCCCAAGGCGGTCGCGGCGGCGCTGGGCTACGGTGGTCGCGTCTCGGACGACCACGTGTACCTCGGCGGTCTCGAGGCCGACAAGGAGCGCATGCTCAAGATCAAGCACCTGATGATCGCGGCGTGCGGCACGTCGCTGTATGCGAGCAAGTACGGCGCGAAGCTCATGCGGTCGCTCAACTCTTTCGACACGGTGAGCACAGAGGACGCGTCCGAGTGCGCGAGCGACCGCCTGCCAAAGAAAGAAGGTGGGCTGCTGGTGGTGTCGCAGTCCGGCGAGACCAAGGACGTGCACCGCGTGCTCAAGTCTGCGGAGGAGATGCCCGCCGAGATCCCGACGTTCTCGGTCGTGAACACGGTCGGCTCGCTCATCGCGCGCTCGACCAAGTGCGGCGTGTACCTGAACGCCGGTCGCGAGAACGCCGTGGCGAGCACCAAGGCGTTCGTGACCCAGGTGACCGTCATGGGGCTAATCGCGTCCTGGTTTGCGCAGAACCGCGCGGACGGTAACCGCGCCAAGATGGACGAGCTCATCCAGTGCATGCACCGTCTGCCGATCGCGATCGGCATGGCGCTGCGCTCGCGCGAGCTCTGTGCGCGCATCGCCGAGAAGCTCATGCACTCGGAGCATCTGTTCGTGCTCGGCCGCGGCTACGGCGAGCCGATCGCGTACGAAGGCGCGCTCAAGATCAAGGAGATCACGTACCTGCACGCCGAAGGGTACCCGGGCGGCGCGCTCAAGCATGGCCCGTTCGCGCTCATTGAGAACGAGAAGGACGGCAAGTTTGGCGCGACGCCGATCATCCTCATCGTGCTCGACGACGAGCACGCGTCGCACATGAAGACCTGCGCCGAGGAGGTGCGCGCCCGCGGCGCGTACACGATCGTGATCACGGACAACCCGAAGATGTGCGAGAACATCGCGGACTCGATCATCCCAATCCCGACGAACGGCCCGATGACCGCGCTGCTCGCGTCCATCCCGCTCCAGCTCATCGCGTACGAGCTCGCGGTGCGTAAGGGCATCAACCCGGACGTGCCGCGCAACTTGGCCAAGGCCGTGACCGTGGATTAAGTTAAGACAGACACGCAGCAAAGTGTCAACGAGACAATGTCAAGCACAAGCGTTTACATACACATGGACACTATTGCTTGCTTGCACGAACCTGAGGTTTCATTCACTCTTGCAGTATGGCTTACGATGATGTGTGCTTGCTCGTAGGTGGACTACCAGTAGCTGCTGGTGATGGGGGTGGTATGGTGGTCGCTGGTACGATCTGCACGAGCGATCGCGTCGTGAGCCCACACGCGTGCAGCGTGTCCTCCAGATGGCCGAGCTTCCTGCCGTTGGGCAAGTGCACGTCAAACTGCTCCTCGTGCGTGAATCGCTTGTGGCTCTTCTGGACGATGCTCGCCTTGAGGTGGCGCACTTTCTTGCGCGAGAAGAGCGTCGCGCTCAGCATCATCCCGCCGGACAGTCGGCAGCTGACGACGATGCGCTCGTCCCGCTCATTGTGCGGGAGGTCGCTGCTACTGCTGGTTGCGCCTTGGGCACCATTGCTGTCAATGTTGTCATTCTGATGCTGGAGGTTTTGTAGAGAGTCCTGATGAGCGAGCGCAGGTTTCTTTGCATCCGCAACTTCGTCGCAAGCGAGGAACGGTTGATGTGGACTCGTGAGCTCCGCCTGCGAGTGGTACTGCGGGGCCTTGACCTGCTCTAGGAGCCCGTACTTTGTCGCCAAGAGGTTCACGCGGTGCTCGCCCTGCGGCTGTCTGCGGAGCCACTCGAACGGATCGAGGCTCTCGTTGCTGGTGGCACCATTTGTTGCTGGGAACTTGGCCGCGTGCTTTAGCGACGAGAGCCCAGGCGTGGACTTGGAGCCTTCGAGTCCTCTGTTCATTTTCATCGCCATTGTCAGCTGCTGCTGCTTTTGCTTCCGCTTCTTGTCTTTCTCGATTGCGTGGAGCACTTTGGTTTTTTGTTTCGCGTAGTGTGGAGACGCGTTCCAGGCTTCGGGGATCGCGTACGACAGCGGATTGCACGCGGGGGACCACATCACCTCGCGCTTCTCTCGCGAAGCCCCGAAAGCTGCAGATGATGGAGAATCCCTCAGTATCTTGCTACTGATCGCTCGATGACGATGATGCTGGTGACGCTGCTGTGGGTCGTCTAGGCTAGCCGGGCTTTTTGTATCCCAGAACCGTCGAACGTCGTAGATTCCTGGCCCAAGGTCGGGGTCCGTCGTGGAAACTGGGATGAACGAGGTCTTGTCCTTCGAGACGCGAGGAAAGACTGCGCTCTGCGTCGAGAGCAAACTGCGCACTGGTGGTGGGTGGTGGCTCTGAAGAAATGCCTGATAAGCTTCATCGTCTTGTTCACTCAGAGGGAAGGCCTCGGGTATTTGCTGCTGTCGTGTTGGCATCCTTCTTGTGGCACTGGTTGCTGGCTCAAGACCTCGAGTGCTCCGGGCGAAGGAGCCCAAAGGCGGAGGGTGATATTGACTTGTCTCAAGGGCTCGTGTGGGACTGTAGAGCTCGCTGCTGCTGCTGCTGTTGCTGTTGTTGTTATTCGCTGACTGATTTGACGCTTTTGATGAAGGCAGCATGGTTGAGCTGCTGGCACCATTGCTGATCTGTATGAGAGATGCCAACTGGAAAGGATCCCGATCCGTGCGCGACGTGAAAATCGCAGACTGGTGGTGCAGCGTCAGGTCATCCCGTTTCCACGGATCCTCCACTTCATACGCGCCTGGGCCGGGTAGATTCTGGTTCATGCATGAGCATTATTAGCCACCACTACTATTTTCACCAAAGAGAGAACCCCAGCCAGCTAGCTCATTGCAGCAATGCATCAAACCTACCTCCAAGTCGAACTTCTCCTGCTTGCGGTGCGTGTCTTCCTCCGAGTAACCGAGCGGCACGCGGAACTTGCGCTCCAGCGCACCAACGTCCACCTCGCCGAGCACTTTCTGGGCTTCGAGGCGCACGACCAGGCGGAAGACGTCCTGCGACAGGAAGGGCTTGGAATTGGTGCCAATACCAGTGTTCCGTGGGTGTGGATGTGCTCTGCCTGGAGTATGCTGCATCTGTCTCGGACTGTCGAATCAACGCACACGTGTTGTTCAGAGCTCGCTGTGCTTTGGGGCTGAAAAAGAACTTGCGAGGCGCATCACTCAATCATTCAGCTTTTCATGGAATCAAAGGGTTATATTTAGGAAAACAACATCTGTGTGCTTTTTTCCTTTCCCCTGTGGTTGCGTACGAGCAAATTAAAGTGAGAGATTAAACAAAGTTGGAATAGAGAAGAAGTCAAAACCGGAAGAGGTGGAAGTTAAAGAAATACCCAGCAGCTTTGAAGAACTGGAAACTGAATTGGAGCCTGAGTTCGCTGAACTGAAGACTGGTTAGCTTTTGCGTTTAATCGGTCTCGAGAATGGTCGTCGGGCGTCGCGCGAGGGTGGACGACATGAGTGTCTGCAGCACGCGCGCCGCGGAAGGCCGCAGCTGCGGGTCCGACTGCAGGCACTCGTGCGTGAGTCGGCGGATCACTTCCGGACACGTGTCCGAGACCTTGGGCTTGAGCTTCCCGACTGCCACCTGCTGCACGATCGTCGTCTCTTCGAGCCCCATGTCCTGGTACGGGATCTTGTGCGTGTCGAGCTCCGTGAGCAGCACGCCGAGCGAGTAGATATCTGCGAGCTCACTGTAGTCTTCACCCAGAATGATCTCGGGGGCGACCCATCGTGCTGTACCGACACCGGCAGTCATCGTCTGCTGGAACGTGCGCTCGCGACTCTCACCAAAGTCCGAGAGCTTGGCACCCTTGTGCGAGTCCATGAGGATGTTGCGCGACTTGATGTCGCGGTGGATCAGCGGCGTCGCGAGGCTGTGCAAGTAGTAGACTGCTTCGCAGATCTGCACGCAGAACGTGCCCTTGCCGTTGTCCCACGTGAGCTCCGTCGGCGAGTGCTTGCGAAGCACGGTGAGCAAGTCGCCCGAGTCCATAAACTCCATTACGATCTGCAGATCCGAGAGCGAGTCGTCGTAGCAGGCGCCGACGAGTCCGAGAATGCGCGGGTGGTTCAGCGTCGCGAGCAGGTTGAGCTCCGCGACAAAGTCCGCGACGTTCGCTGGGTCGTTCGTCAGCATCTTCTTCACGGCGACGAGGCCGCCGTTGTAGTGCGCGAGCCAGACCTGTCCGAACGCCCCCTTCGCGATGCTGCGCGTGTAGTTCATGTCTCGCGCGTCGATGCGTACGACGTTCTTGCTGATGCGCGGGATCTCGCGCACGTGCTGCGACTCTTGTGTGGCCATCGTGTCGTCATTCATCTCGCTCTGGTACCGTCCGATCTGAGAGTAGTCGCCCGTCGTGCCGTTGGTCGAGAACGACGGACCCTTTGGTCCAGTGAACGCAGATGATCCACGACCGCGGCCGTTGTTGGTCGATGGGCGGTGACCTCCTGGCGTTCGGTTCGACTGGTTCGTGTTGTTGTTGTTGTTGTTGTACGACATCGTGGCAAAGTAGTCTTCCTTGCTGTTCGACTTGCGGCGGTAGAAAAAGAACGCGGCGCCGCCGAGCAGCAGCACACCCGCAGCGATGCACACGACGATGATGATCATACTGGACGACCCGCTCTTCTTGTCATCCGTGGTCGTGTTGGCGCTTCCAGCGGACTCGGAGATGCACACCACAGCGTCGAGCACTTTGTCTTCCGTCGCGCCAGACGCGCACGATCCGGTTATGGCCTCGACGCCAAGCGTGCTGTTGCTGAGCAGCCGCTTGAGGAGCGTGAACTGCGCTTTGGTCACGACCAGGCTCTTGATACTGTTGCCCTTGAGGTTGCTGTTTGGATCATGGCAGACGAGAGAGAATTGGAGTGAGTCGCAGGTTGATAAATGGAGTCCAGACACAGTGTTGTTCAACGCACATCGATGTGAGCTTGGTCATGTTGAAGATAGAAGTAGGGAACGTCTCGAGCGCGTTGTCTCCCAGGTCCCTGCGTTATGAAGAACACGTCACCGAGTAGATAGACAGAACACGTTAGAGCTTGGCTGGATTTGCCCGTGTGAGCGAGCGTTAGAAGCGCTTATCAATACATACAGGGTGGTCACTTCCGGCAGCACCAAGTCGAACTTCGTGAGGGCGTTGGCGCTCAGATCCCTGTTTTTGAAGTACCAACGTAGAGTAGCTCCATTAGATTCGTCGTGGGCTCCCAATCGAATACTACACATCAGTCACCAACGCACACGTACAAAAACTTGACTTTCTGGAGCGCCGTGGCGACGCTGGAGCCACTGGCTGGGGTCTCCGTGATCACGTTCTTTGTGAGGTTTCTGCAGCATTTCAGAAACACACACAGGTTAGCATTGTTCGCAATAGAGGGAAATCTTGGGACACGTGAGAATGTATGGACACGTACAGCTGCGCGAGATTGCCCATGTTGGCAATGTCCGCTGGGAACGCCTTGAGGTTGCAGTTTTGCAGATACCTGTAGATGGCACGAGATGCAGCGAAGGTATTAGTCAGTCGATTAGCCATTATACCAAAATTGGGGACGTGAAGCAAGTGCTAGTAGGAAAACCTCCTCGCACGGGCACTCACAGCAAATTAACGCTCTTTGGGAGCAAGCCCGTTTGCGCGGTCGAGAGGTCCACGTTCGTGATGACACTGTTGCATGGTCAAGTGAGGCACCCAATACCGTTAGACTCATATATCACACATATTCACAGCGCTATCTGATAACAGCAGCACGTACAGTCCCTCGAGCACCGCGGCTGTCGCGAACGCGCCGTCGGCAAACGCCACGGTCTTCACCGACCCTTTCTGCACGTCCGCGTTGTCAAAGCCCGTGATTTGGCTACACCCAATACAACCACGTCATCAGCAGTACATTTAGCGTCCAATCACCGGCTTATTATACTATTATACCATGCAAACACATCATAAACAGCAAACTCACATGGCGCGCGTCTCTGAGGAGAAGACGCCGGCCGTGATCTTCTCGACCGGCGCGGTCGAGTACTTGTCGTTGGCTTTCGGCTCCTTCACGAAGAGCGTCCACTTAAGCGCAAGCGCACCCGAGTTGTACGTTTCGTCCAGACACTGGTATGTGCACGACGCGTCCTGCTTGACGCACTTGCCGCCCAGCGCGTCGCTGCAGGTCGTCGCGGAGTCGCTCGGGTACTGCGCGCAGGGCTGGTCGTCGCCGCACTTGGCGCCGCATGAGGCCAGCGTCACGCGCTGCGTGTCGGCGCAGAACGCCGATGAAGAAGACGAGGAGCTCGTCGTGTTGGTCGCCGCGTCCACGAGCGACGCGGCCGCCGCCAAGAGCGCCGTCGCCGTTGCGGCCACTGCGAGGAGCTTCATTCGGCTTTTGGCCTATTCGGTTGTTGGTGAAATGCGGGCGATGGAATGAATCGAATTGTGAAAGAGCGCTGAACAGAAAATCGTGGGTGGAGGTTGCGCGAAGGTGGCCCAAACGAGATGCTTTTGCCCAATCAGAGTGAACCCATTAGGTTGTCAGGGTGGAGAAATCACTTTTCAAGTGATTTGAGAAACTGGTTTGCGTTGCCCTCCTCGCATTATGCGATTTGCCCGTGCGTTCATGCGGTTGATTGATTCAATTTGAGAAAGCGTCGACTGGTGTATGGGCGTTTGTATGCGTTGACGTCTGATTCATTCGTGTGGCGGCTCGCGGTTTGGATCAGTTTGACACTACTGTGATACTCACTTGCCACCGAATCAATCAATCAAGCGCACTGCTTGCTGTACCTGGTTCTCGGCAGTCTACAGGATAAGAATGAATGGACAAGCCCACCGATCGAAAGACCCTCCTGGTGTAGCTTCCTTGCGCACTTGCTTGCCAAAGCAAGACTGAACAAAAGAAGCCTTGGAGTGTGGATCTGTCTGCACGCCAAGGCGCTGGCTCCAGTACAGCCGGAGGGGCCGAGCGAGAATCAACCTTGGTCGAGAAAGAACCTTACAAGCCAAGCTGTGCAGCATTTGGCACTAAGCGGCGGAGTCTCGACTCGCAATGGACACCCTGCGATCACAATGACTGTTAGAGAGAGAGCAGGTAGTCTATCTAATCCACGTTTACGTTGCAAGACCTGGGCTTTCCTGAGTATCTTTGCGAATGTAGTGCCAAATAGAGAGAGGCCTTGTCTTGGCCCTCGCTAGGGTGAAGTTGATCAATGGCTCAAGCTGCAAAACTAAAAAAATCCACTCAAAACAAGAATGACTCCATTCAAGACAAGAAAAAGCGCGTGTGGTCATGCCCGCCGCCAGGCTCAGGTCCGTCTTCCATAGTCATCAGCCTCCTGACTGCGGCCGTCGTGGTCGTGGTGCCCTCTCTTGCACGTCAGTGGTGTCAAACTGCGCCACTTTGAGAAAGAAGCGGCAGCGAGTGCACACCAGAAAAGATTCGACTTCTGGCTGGTTGGTGACACAAGCAGCCTGAACTGCGTGACGTCACCGCAAAAGCGACTTGCTGAGGAGCTCTGCTCAACAAGATTCGCAATAGCGGAAGAACCGCCACTTGATTTGACGCACACCTGCAAACGAATGGATGGGCAATTGACTGAAAGATTGTATGAGAGAGAAGAACAATGGTGTTGAAGTTCAGCCATGGGCGGACGAAGAAGGAGAACGTTGAAACAGGACAAACAAATATGGCTTCATTTTTTTCTGAGTGACAGCGCAGCTGAGACGCAGCGGCTCATTTGTTCTGTCCCAAGTGACAGACCACACAACAAACCGATTTGCGGTCTGTAGGTTGATGTATTTAAGCAAGAGCACTTTGCCTTGTCTTGCTAATTTGCAAGTGCAGCGAGGACATGTCGGCGATGCAGTCCATCAAAATGAGAAGGAGGAAGTGCAAAAAGTGGCCTTCACTTCGTTGCAGTTTGGAAAAATTTTAAGCTAAAAAATGAATCCAGTGGGGCCAGTTACAGTAAAATCTTCAGTTAAGTACGATTTTGAAAATTGGAACCTGCTCATCAAATCAATCGGATTCTGCTGTCAAACCGAAGTGGAAGCCTAAAATAAAACTAGCTGGTCGAATCATCGACACTCGTGCGATTTGTTTGCATTTGTTCATTTGCGCAGATCTAACTTGTCCTCACACATAAACAAGTAAAAATGAAGCCGATCACACACTGCTTCTGACTTCACGTCAGGTTCTGGCGCTTGAACAAAAGCGCTCTCTATTTTCTGCTCAGAGAGGAATTCCGCGAAGATTCAGTCAAAACCTGCGGCTCGCGTCCTCTGGAATTCGTCGGGGATAATTTTACCAACCCAAGCGAGTGCTCAGAGACGCTGCTGGCAAAAGACTCCAACATGGAATCTAGAAAGAACTTAACGCGCCGTGTTCAATCTTACATGTTAAAATCGACTTTTTCTCCAGCACTCGACGTCTATTGAATGGTGGTAACAAGTTTTTTGCCGATCTTGGTGTAAGTGGTGGTGACGAAAAACTTGGTTCAAGTTGCAAAAACAGACAGCGGATAGGGCAACTTCGTTTGCATTTGAAGCTCTTTTCTGAATCCATTTGACTTGATTTCACTATGCTTGTTTGACAAACAGTCAAAACACTGCGAGATTTGGCAAAAATTCGCGCAGATGCGCCGAACAGTCCGAGTCACCAACGAACGAAGCAAGCCAAAGCAGAAACGAAAAACATGCCATAATACTGAAGAAGTAAAGGTCATAAACTGCGCTATTGCACATCTTTTTATGTATTCTTTGTAAACTATGGCAAGCTTACCAGTTTTCCCTGATGTCAGCTCCTGTCATTTACATGAAAATCCATCTGAGATTATGGTGTTATTCCCAAAATGTTTTGAGCACTCAGCGCGGGTTGGGGTTCAATGCACGTTTTCTGTCCAAAAATACTGCATCACAACCGGGTGATTGGGTTATTGCTCCTCCTCCTTGGTCTCTGCCTCCCTCATTCCCTCCATCTCCCACTTTGACCGAGTCACTAGCGACAGTGCGGTTGGAGCACATCTAATTGATTATAAACTCAGTATGTACTCGATAGTATCAGGACTGAGTGAGTCAAGGTGACGGCAAATCCACTGCTTTAGAGCACTCGCTGGAAATATCAGTCGTTAATCAGTTCCATCTCTACATTCCAAACCTAAACAAATTGATTTTGATTGCGTTCGTTTTCATCGAACACTGTGCCTAGCCAATCTGTGCAATTCCCAAGGTGTCGTGCTTGATTTTGTGCTTTTGAGCTTGTGTGGAATGTTTGTTTGCGGCAGTCGTTTACAATAGAACAAGAAAGAGAAGCGCAAGCCAAAGCTCAAGGCAGCTTAACAAGCCAAGCAGCTGCATACGCACACGCGACCAACTCAAACCATCCGTCCACGCAGCAGCTCCATCCCAAGACCAGACAAGCAGCTCCAGCACCGCACGCCACAGATAGATTCACCCCACACAGGCCAGACCGCTCGAGCCCATCATGAGCAGCTCGTACATCATGCTGACGCCGACGTCGTCCGAGGACGTCAAGCCGCCCGTGCCTGCGAGCGATCTCGTGGCGCGCAAGTGGGCGGCGTCTAAGCGCAAGTCGCACCACCGCGAGCTCAAAGAGCACGTCGCGCGCAGCGCCTCGCTCAAGGAGCCCGACCCGGACGACGACGACGACCTGGACCTGGACCCGACCGACACGGACCGTAGCTCGGAGCTCGCCGATGCCGATGACAGCCACGGAGACGGCGACGACATGGACGAGATGGACGGCGAGGGCGAGTTCGGCTCGTTCCCGACCTATGTGTGTGAGCTGCACGACCCCAAGCCGATCCTCATAGGTATGTGTGTGATTGTATGCATGGAGCTCTTTGTGGTTACATAGAGGGCTGCATAGAAATGGGAGGAAGGAAGCGCCATTATTGTGGGTATATTATTCTTGTGGTAGTTGAACATGGGGGTGTACTCATTTGTGTTCTCTACACCAAAATGTGCCACTATAGCCGAACACATCGAGTACAACCGCGTGGACATTGCGCCATTCGACCCGCCGTCGTCGTCCAAGGACAGCAGCAGCAGCAGCAACGGTGGCGCGGCGGCGAAGAAGAAGACGCGCTACGTGGGCTCGCACTCGGACACGATCTTCCAGTACGAGATCTCGGTCGGTCCCACGCAGGAGATCTTCGAGTGCACGCCCGCACAGGTGCTCGAGGTCTACAAGGCGCTCTCCAAGGACGCCCAGATCGCCGAGCAGCTGCGCTTCATCGAGACCAACTACTTTCGCGACGGCTTGCTCGGGTGAGTGTGCCCCTCTCTGTGTACCCAGAGCTGCTGATTATAGTCGACACAGGTCTCATGAGTCTGTCTCTATGATGCCTCCTCTTGTATACAGATCGCTCAAGCGGCTGTACACGTCCCCGGCCAAGCTCTCGGAGGAGATGATCGAAGTGCTCGAGGCGATCTCGGACGTCGACGCCGTGCTCACGCACGCCGCGTACCTGGAGCTCATCGGCGCGGCCAAGGGCTCAACCGTGCGCCGCGAGATCGACAACTTGCTGCAGCACCACAACCGCACGCCGCGCTCGGACCCGAAGAGCACGTGCATGTGCGACGCGTACCAGAAGTCGGTCGACCGCTTCGGCGCGTTCTACAAGGAGCACGCCGCGACGATGGGCAACCCGGAGCGGTTCTCGACCGTCGCGAGCGAGTCGCTCATGTGGTCGCGCGGCGTGCTCTCGTTCTACACCGACACGGTGTACGTGCTCGACAAGCGCGAGTTCCGCCCCACGCGCGGGCTGAAGAAGTGCGCGATCTACGGTTTTGGGCGGCGGAAGCTCTTTGAGATCGTGCGCACGTCGCGGAAAGAGTGGTCGATCCGCCACTTCCACTACGGCGAGCTCTACACGCTGTGCGTGAACCGGTACATGCACGGCATGAAGACGCGACACATGGTCGCGATCAAGCGCAAGGTGCCGGATCTGCAGCACGGCGGGCTGCGGCAGGAGAACGTCTGCTTTGTGAAGAAGTCCAAGAAGCTCGGGTACCGATGCCTGCTCATGGGCGAAGTGATTTCGCGCGGCAAAGTGACGACGTCGATCTCGATCGAGCACCCCAAGTCTCCCGAGGGCGACTCGCACTACCACTACGTCACGATGAGCGAGGTCTCGGGCTCGGCACGTGACTCGGTCTGCAGCAGCACGCTGAGCGTCCCGGCCGACTACCACAAGCACCTGCAGCGCCTGCACATCTGCGGCGGCAGCGACGTCGTGGCGTTCCTCGCGGTGGCCGCGAGCTATGACATCCTCGTCGGCGCGATCACGTACTGGATGGAGAAGAAGTATTGATGATATACCCACGGAGAGAGTGAGAGAGTGAGAGACGGATGGAATCTGCTATATAGGCGTATTAGGAGATAGGGAATATAGGAGAGGAGGAGAGTCTATCTGGTGGAAAGAGATGACTGGCTGGAAATTTTGGGGGATTGTTTTTAAGTGTAAGAAAGTTGCGAAAAAGGGAGGGATCCAACAGCTTGTGCATGTACGAATAGCGCGAGTTCTCTACGCTCTGCCGACGCAATGCTGAAGTACCCATGGTTAGCCACGCACTACTGGACAGAAGCCCTGGCATATCGCTTCGTTCTTCCGTGCACTTGCTTGCAGCATCCACCATCTCGAGCTCCAAGACGGGCATATTAGTACGTGCTTAGCGCTTTCAAAGCTCGGCACTCTCCTACCGAAAAGATACCTCGTAGTGACGGGTACTTGGCGAGAGCGCGAGGACCTGGAGCTCACTCAACATTACCCTCCTTCAACCTATATTTGACATTTGTATTAGAAGAGCTCTGCTGAACGAGGTTCTTAGCAACGGATTGGTCTTCACGCCGCTTGTAAATGCAGAGTTCTGTCAGATCGATCACTTGTGGCGCTCTTCGTGTCGCTCACATGAGCCCAGCAGCTTCGTGAGTGACCTGAGGAGTTGAGTCCACGTGAGAGGAGGTGGCAGCCAGAAGACCCCATCCATGCTGCTGGCTGTTAGTGGCGATGCCTGGCATAGTCCATACTCAGTCCAACGGCTACGAGCCCGTAGGGCTTTGAGTTCACAAGCTGAACTTGAAGGTGAACGCGAGTATCAGGCGACCAAGGTTGCTGGGAAGCATTCCGCCGCTTGCTTGTTTGCAACAATCCATGACGCAGCGGACGTGGAACGAGCCGAAAGGCTCATTCGAACGGATCATTTGAAAAGTAAATTCAAGACGAGAAATGGTAGCAAAATTTTTCCTCGTCTTGAATGGATGTCACTCAATCTCCGATATAAACTCTCGTTGGACCCATCACCCAGGTGGATGGACAGAAATGTGGGAGGATGAACAGCAATGGCATTGCGCGCGCATTCAAGCAGAGCGTTAGCCCACAAAAGAGCTGCTCGCTGTGGCTGCGCATTTCTCTTTTTTCAGCCAAGAACAGACAGACCGACCACCAGCAGACAACAATGGCCAGCGCAGACGTCGTGGCCCAGCTCGAGGCCAAATACCCGAATCTGCACGTGCTCAAGTACCGCGCGCTCACGACGCTGCAAATCAAGCTGCGTGACATCCAGAGCTCCCACGCGCAGTTCAAGCACTACGCCGACCGGCTCATGCGGTGCGTCCGCCTTTGCCAAAGTGTTGCACTCGCATGTTGAAGTGGTCGTGTCTAACTCTGTGTGCGTATGTGCTAATATGACAGCATCCTGGCGGAAGAAGGGCTCGCGAGCTGCGCGACCGAGAGCGCGACCATCTTCACCCCCACGGGCGACTCGTTCACGGGACTGCTCCCGGTCGAGCGCGTGTGCGCAGTGTCGATCATCCGCGCCGGCGACTCGCTCCTCGATGCGGTGATCGCGTGCGACCCGAACATCGCTGTCGGTACGTGTTGTGTGACGGTTTGCATTGCATTCGTGGTTCGTGTCGTCGTATGTGCTCACTCTTTGGTCTCGTTGTGGCTGGATGAATGCGCAGGTAAGATCCTGATCCAGCGCGACGAGGAGTCGGTAGAGAAGACGCCGATCATGTTCTACTCGAAGCTTCCGCCTGGCGTGCAAACGTATGACAACGTGCTGCTCGTGGACCCGATGCTCGCGACCGGCGGCAGTGTGCTCATGGCGATCAAGGTACACAATTCATTTCGCCCCACTGCTGTTTCGTTGCCGATGGTTCGATCTGCGGATATTAATTGCTGTCCATTGTTGCGCACGCGTAGACCCTGATCGATGCGGGCGTGGAAGAGAAGAAGATCACGTTCCTGAACGTGATCTCTTGCCCTGAAGGCATCGACACGCTGTTCGCGGCGTATCCAAGTGAGTCTTTGAGTGAGCTATTGGGTTTGTGTGTAGATGGGTGGATGGATACTGACGCTTGCTCTGTGTGTGCTCTGCGTGTTATTGCTGATGCTGTATGTGTGTGTCTGTTGCTGCAGATGTGAAGATCGTCACTGCTGGTCTGGATTGCGGTCTGAACAGTCAGAAGTACATCCTGCCGGGCTTGGGCGACTACGGCGACCGCTACTACAACACCGTCGGATAAGCAAGCAAGCGAAAGTGGGAAAGTTTGCGTATCATGTGCGGAGCCAGCCAGCCACTCCAGCCCCATGAGCAGGAGTTTATCCACGCATCCGCTGGATGCGTCTGTATCACACAGTGATCTGTTGATACACACATAGCTCATTCTTTGGATTTTTTGTTGGCTTGTGATTGTTTCACGACGGTTTATTCGCCTATTTTAGTTTTCAAGCACCTAAAGTAGGTCATGCCGTAATGCCTTCCCATAAGTGGAGGCTAATTCCCCTTCGTTAATGAACAATTGTTCTTATCTTCTTGGCAGCTAAAAAGTGCTCGGTTCATTTGTTGAAGTTGGGGAAAAATGAGAACACCTCATTTTTTAGATAGATCGATATCGGTTTACACAGTTTGACCCATTTCAATTTGAACGAGAACTCTCGGGAGGTTTTATGCGTACCAAAAATTTGCATGAAAGTATCCTAAGAACGCCCAAGACTTCTCCCATAGTAACGCTATTTAAACAGCGTTTAGGATACTAGTAGGAAAATTTCGTTTCCACTTCCGATTCAATCGGAATCAAAGTGGAAACACATGTTTAGAGCATCTGATTTCGTCATTCAGTCATCCCTCTTTATAAGCGGCACTTTTGTGCCTTAATCCGTGATCGTGTCTTATAAGATGACTCTTAAAAAGAACTCAACATGTGAATTTTAGTTTTTCTGATAAAATTGAGACGTCTTAAAGTTAAATTTAGGCTCAAAAGTATATATCTTTAACTTGGCAAGGCTTTTTGGCAGTGTGGGAGAAGCTAACGAGAAGAGCATACTACCAGCAATAGCAGCTGAAGTACCACTTCAAATCACTAAATCTCCAATTTCGAGGGTAACAATAAAACAACTGTGTAAGCTGCTTCGTGAGGAATCTAGCGAGGCATATCATAAAGAAGCTCACAAATGCAATAGCGTTGAACCTCAACTCAGGTGGTGCAGGGACTATCAGAGACGCACAACATATGACAAAGTTGCGAATACTGGAAGCAAGCAACCCAGCAATAGTCTCACCCTTATATTATATAAAAGATTCAGATGAACAATATTTGGGCTGGTGCTGCCAACAGACAACTAACGCCACACGCCACTTAGTGACTGCTCTATACATTTTGACAAAGGTAACTGACAGTGAATAGAATAACGCAAGCAAGATACTGGCGAATCTGAAGACCACAGCTTCGGAAAGGATACTTCCTATTGTTGCAGTGACTCGTTGCATGCTGCGTCACTGAACCTTAAAAAAAGTGTATGATACTAGGAAAAAGAAACTATGAGTTCATGATCGTATTTGGATTCTTAAAAGGCGAGATTATGATACACACGTACATGTAAGGATGCACATGTGCTACCAAAATAAATCTCGCTCTGTGTGAGAAGAGTGTTGTATTTCATTCATGGTCGGAAACGTTAGCCGTTGCTAAAAATGAGACCTCTTTGGAGATTACAACTATGCATGTGTCTTACATGGAGGTATTTTGAGCGAAATTTTTGACATTCTGTGTCTTTATATCATACAAGCTTATAAAGAGAGCTCCGTACAAACTTCTATATTAATTGACTTGGTTCAGGCTGTCGTGGGTCATGCACACAGTGTGTCATATTTAGAGGCTCTTACAAAGAGGGGCGACTGTAAATATCATAGAGTGGCAGCCACCACAACACTTCAATCAGAATGCCTTTCATTTCCGATCTTTCCCCAGGACTCACGAGGATCAAAAGGAAGAGATGGCGCTGCTGTCCCTTCTCGCGTCATCTGCAGCGTCGCTGCTGCTACTGCTCTCTGTCGTCGCGCATGCGGAGATCCCGCGCGCGTGCGAGCCGGCGCACGCCTCGTTCCCGTTCTGCAACGCGTCGCTGAGCACGCACGAGCGCGTGGGCGACCTGCTCTCGCGGCTCTCGCTCAAGGACAAGGTGCTGCTGCTCACTGCGCGCGCGAGCCCCAAGGGGAATGTGTCGGAGCTGGGGCTACCCGAGTACAATTGGGGCGCGAACTGCGTGCACGGCGTGCAGTCGACGTGCGGCACGAACTGCGCGACGAACTTCCCCAACCCGGTCAACATCGGCGCGATGTTCGACCCCGTCGCGGTGTACGAGATGGCGCAGGTGATCGGCTGGGAGCTGCGCGCACTCTGGCTGGAGGGTGCGCGCGAGAACTACGCGGCGGGGCCGCACTTGGGGCTCGACTGCTGGTCGCCGAACATCAACATCAACCGCGATCCGCGCTGGGGACGCAACATGGAGACGCCGTCGGAAGATCCGCTCGTGAACTCGCTCTACGGCGTCGCGTACACGCGCGGACTGCAGGAAGGAAAAGACCCGCGGTACCTGCAGGCGGTCGTGACGCTCAAGCACTGGGTCGCGTACTCGTACGAGCACTACGCCGGCGTGGACCGCATGCAGTTCGACGCGATCGTGTCGAAATACGACTTTGCCGACACGTACCTGCCGGCGTTCCGCGCGTCGGTCGTCGAGGCCAAGGCGAAAGGCATCATGTGCTCGTACAACCTGGTGAACGGCGTGCCCATGTGCGCGAACGACGCGACGACACGCCTGCTGCGCGAGAAGTTCGGGTTCGACGGCTACATCACGAGCGACTCTGGCGCGATCCGCGGCATCTGGGAGAAGCGCCACTACACCAAGACCAAGTGCGAGGCCGGCGTGCTGGCGATTCAGAGCGGCACGGACGTGAACAGCGGCGAGGTGTACTTCGACTGCCTCGAGCAGCTCGTGAAGGAGAAGAAGCTCGACACCAAGTACATCGACGACGCGACCCGCAACTCGCTCGCGCTGCGCTTCCAGCTCGGGCTCTTTGATCCGATCGACGACCAGCCCTACTGGCACGTGCCGCCGAGCGAAGTGAACACCAAGTGGTCGCAGAAGCTGAGTCTGGACATGACGCGCAAGTCGATCGTGCTTCTCCAGAACCACAACCAGACGCTGCCCTTGCGCAACCGAGGAGCGACGAAGCTCGCAGTGATTGGACCGCATGCGGCCGCGAAAGAGGGCATGATGGGCAACTACTATGGACAGATCTGCCACGGCGACTACCGCGAACTGGGCTGCGTGCAGACGCCATTTGAAGCGCTGAAGGCGAAAAACACAGGGGGCGAAGGTGACGCCTCTTCGACGCTCTACGCGCAGGGCTGCGGCATGAACGACACGTCCACGTCGGGCTTCTCTGCAGCAGTCGCGATCGCGAAAGAAGCCGATGCCGTGGTGCTCTTTCTCGGCATCGACACGACGATCGAGCGCGAGGCGTACGACCGCGAGAACATTGAGCTCCCGGCGATCCAGATGCAGTTGCTCAAGACGATCCGGAAAGTGGGCAAGCCGACGGTCGTCGTGCTCTTCAACGGCGGCATCATCGGCGCGGAAGAGATCATTCTCCACACGGACGCGCTCGTGGAAGCTTTCTACCCGGGTTTCTACGGCGCGCAGGCGCTCGCAGACATCCTCTTTGGTGACCACAACCCCGGCGGCAAGCTGCCCGTGACGATGTACCGGTCGAACTACGTCGACTCGGTGCCGATGAAGAGCATGAGCATGACCGAGTACCCGGGGCGGTCGTACCGGTATTTCAAGGAAGTGCCCGTGTTCCCGTTCGGCTACGGACTGAGCTACACCAAATTCTCCATCGCGTCCTCCTCAAGTGATGATGGTGGTGCTGGCGATATCACGAAGATCAAGCGCACACAAACCATTTCCGAAGGGCTGGACGCGAAATTCCAGATCGTGGTCTCAAATGACGGGAAAATGGCGGGCGACGAGGTCGTGTTCGCGTTCTTCCGGCCGCTCTCGATCGACGCCACGGGACCCGCGACGCTGCTGAACCAGCAGCTGTTCGCGTACCAGCGCGTGAGTCTCGACGTGCAGCAAGTCGCAGAGCTCGAGTTCCACGTGCACGACACGACGCTCGCGCTCTATGATGACGCTGGTAACCTGACGCTCTTCCCAGGGTACTACGAGATCATTTTCACGAACGGCGTGACCGAGCGGATCGCGTTCCTCGTGCACTTGCTGGGCGAGAAGCGCGTGATCCGACCGTTTGAGCTGACCTCCGAAGCAGATTCAAAAGGCAAGGCTGCTGAGTCTCCAGTTCAAGCTCAGGCTAAGGCGGATGCGCCTGTGAAAGCTGCTCCTGCTCCTGCTCCTGTCGAGTTGGAGGCGCTGACTGCGGTGGAGTAGCTGCATATGCATGACGTGCAGTTGTTGTATATGATGCAAAAAAATGTGAAAATGTCGTGATGTGTGCAACATCTAGTTCTCCAGGGTTTGATCAGCTCGCCTTTAGTTTATTTAGGGATGACTTTGTTTATTTTAACTCTGTTGGTGCCAGGTTCGCTCTTCTCGCTCTCTCACTCTACGTCTTTTTCCAAAGGCAGACTCCATTTTCCTTCCCCAGTGCGTAGAGAGAAGCCCAAGCGACCAGCATCAAGAGCACCCGCCAACTTCGTGAGGCATCCTCTTCTCTCTCTGTCTCCTGACATTCTGCCAAGTGAACATCCAGAGAGAGAGAGCCCACGACCCTACTAGAAGCACGATGGACTACTACGAGATCCTCGCGGTGCCTCGCGGCGCCACCGACCAAGAGATCAAGCGAGCGTGCGTACACATAAACACTTGTCTGCACATTTCTTTGTGGTGATGATCAAGTGGGAATTGCCGTTCCTAACCTAACTGTGTGTTGTTCTCTACTGTGACTACTCAACTACCTCGGATAGCTACCGCAAGCTCGCGATGAAGTGGCATCCAGACAAGAACAAGAGCAACCTGAGCGAGGCGCAGCACAAGTTCCAGGAGGTCTCGGAGGCCTACGACGTGCTCAGCGACCCGCAGAAGCGCGCCACGTTCGACCAGTACGGCTACGACGGACTCAAGAACGGCGTGCCGGACGACAACGGCGAGATGCGCGACGGCTACGCGTTCAACGAGCGCGCCTCGGAGGACGTGTTCAACAAATTCTTTGGCACGACGAACCCGTTCTCGGACTTTGGGTTCGGCGACACGATGCCGTTTGCCAGTGCGCTCCGCAAGAAAGGCCCCGAGAAGGCCGAGTCGATCGTCAAGGACGTCGAGTGTACCCTCGAGGAGCTCTTCAGTGGCGTCACGAAGACCATTGAGGTCGAGCGCAAGCGGTTGCAGAACGACGAGCTCTCGGACGAGACCAAGACGTTCCAGATCAAGGTCAAGCCTGGCTGGAAGCACGGCACGAAGGTCACGTTCGAGCGCGAAGGCAACGAGACGCGCACGAACGAAGCCGGCGACGTGGTTTTCCAGATCGCGCAGAAGAAGCACGCGCTGTACACGCGCGACGGCGCCAACCTGGTGTTCACGGCCAAGCTCAAGCTGAGCGAGGCGCTCGGCGACTACTGCGTCCAAGTGCCGACGCTCGACGGCCGCAAGCTCGCGATCTCGTGCAACGACGTGGTGACGCCCGCGACCGAGAAAGTGGTCAAGCAGGAAGGCATGCCGCTCTCCAAGCAGCAGGTAGCAGCGGGTCCACTGGGGGAGCAGCAGCAGCGAGGCGACCTCGTGATCAAGTTCGACATCGCGTTCCCAAAGCACCTCACGAGTCTCCAGAAAGCAGCGCTCGTCAAGATCCTGGGCTAACTGGCGGGAGGTAAAGTCGAAGGTAGACAGACAGACAGACTTTGGAATCCTGGGGCCTGGACGACGTGTAAAGCCTTGTTGTATCTCCTACAGAACACACGAAGACTCTTAAGTTATGAATCAAGCAGCAGCCAATTTGACGCCCAACTTCAAATGCCAGGGCCATTTGCTGCGCAAAGCTGAATGCTTTGCAGCATGATGGCTATAAACTGCTGCGAGCTGTTGTGAGCTGTGGATGATTGTTGTTTTGTTTCATATTTCGCTTTTTGGTGTTGGTTGCAACGCCAATAGAGAGGCAGCTCTCTTCATTCATTCATTCATTCACCATGAGAGAGTTACACAAGGTCTTCTGTTCACAGCCCCCCCCCAGTCCACTCGAACGGCATCAAGCTGTTGCTGCTGCTGCTGGTAGGGAGAGCGAGCGACTGGGCCTTCTCACGCGTTTCGCTCTCATTCCTCCTCCAGTTTATTCGGACGCATCGTACAAAACTAACTCCTTGTCCTCGTCGAGCGGCGCGAAAAAGTGCAGCACCTCCTCTCGCGTCACCTGCGCCACGTCCTTCTTCGCCCACTTGGGCGAACGGTCCTTGTCGACGATCACCGAGCGCACGCCCTCAAAGAAGTCCGGATTCTCGAGCATGCGCGTGGCCATTCGGTACTCCATCTGGAAGCACTCGGCGCAGTTCATCACAGCGCCCTGGCGCATCTGCTCGAGCGTGACCTTGAGGCTCAGCGGCGACATCTTCTCGAGCGTTGCGATCGTCTCCTTCGCCCACTCGCTGTCCAGCTGCTGGAGACGCGCGAAGATGCCCTCGACGCTGTCGTCGTCGTTCTGCGCGCCAAAGACCTGCTCGACCGTCGCGAGGTACTCCGGGTCGATCTCGGCGTGCGCCTCGTCGGTCTCGAGCTCCTCCAGCGACTCGTGGATGATCTCGTCGCGCTGCTCCTGGGTCATGTAGCTCTGGAACTCGAGGCCCGTGAGGTGGTGCACGAGCGACTCGTACTCGCTCGACGGGATGTAGTGGGTCGCGAGTCCCAGACCGATCACTTCGCTGCCCTTCACGCGCTCGCCCGTCAGCGCCAAGTACGTACCCAGCTGTTGTAATACACACACACACACATAGAGAGACCCATGTCAGTCACATCCACACTTTGTGTGTCAATAGCTAATAGATGCCACGTACCCCCTGGCCCGTGAGCGCTCTGGACTTTGGCACGTCGGACGCATAGTGCTCGCCCTCGATGAGACGACGGCCGAGACGCGGCAGCAAGTAGGACGCGCCGACGTCCGGGAAGAAGCCGATAGCGGTCTCCGGCATCGCGAAGAGCGTCTTCTCGGTCGCGACCACGAACTTGCCGTGCATCGACAGGCCCACGCCGCCGCCCATGGTCACGCCGTTCAAAAACGACACGATCGGCTTCTCGGTCGTCGCCAGCAGGTAGTTGAGGCGGTATTCATGGCGGAAAAAGTCCAGCGCCTGTGGATGGATATACGAGCATAACGCACAACGACGACATGAGCCATCACCCAAATACATATAGAGGAGTGTGTGTGTGTGTGTGTACGACGTACCAGGTGGCGCGTGGCTGGGTCCTTGCCGTTGTCGTAGAGCGAGCGGATGTCGCCGCCCGCGCAGAACGCCTTGTCGCCGGCACCGGAGAACACGACCGCGTTCACGGTCTCGTTGGCCTCGATCTTGTGAAAGCGCTTGGTCAGGTGGTGCACCATCGGCAGGTTGAGCGCGTTGAGCACCTTGGGGCGGTTGAACTTGACCGTGCGCACGCCCACGTCCTGGCCGTAAACGATGTCGGCAAAGTCGTCGTGCGCCTTGGTCGCGAAGCCGGACGCCTTGGGCATCGCGGAGCGCACGGGGCGCTGGAAGAGACGCACGCGCGTCGCCAACACGCGCTGCATCGTGTCTGTTGCTATAGAGATGTGTGGGTGAATGAGAGTTCTCTGCGCTTCGCTTCGCCGCACGCGTGGATATGCAGCGCAGGCGATGGATGGGCGGCTTGAGCTTGAGCTTCGTGCTTGAGCTTGTGAGTCTTTGAGCTTGAGCTGAAAGCCACCACCGCTCGTTTCCACACAGGGAAGATATCGAGAACCAGTGGTGGATGTGCCTCAACCGCATATTATTGGCTGAAAAGGTGGAAGGCGCGGTATTTTGAACCAATGAAATGAGAGATCGGGTGATGATGCCTGTTTGGCTTTTCGTGTGTGTGAGTGTGTCTATTTGGCTCATACCGAAAATCAGCAAAGGCACTCAGCAATAATGATGGAGGACGACGACGAGGTGCTCGCGTGGAAGACGCTCGAGGACCACGACGAGCACACAGGAGAGGACCATCACCACCACCACCACAGCCACCACCACTCGGTGGACCATGTGCACACACACGCGCACGGCGGCGGCATCCCCAGTGGCACGGACGACGACGTGGAGGACTTTGCGGAGCTCGCGTACGACCACGAGCGCACGTCGACATCGACCGTAGCAACAGCAGGTGCAGGCGACGCGCATCCGCCGCACTCGCTCTTGCAGCTGCAGCAGCACGAGCGACACGCGTCGCACAGCCATCACCATCACCATAGCCACCATCACGGGCAGCACACACGGATCAAGCGCAAGAACTTCAGCAAGCAGCTGCAGCTGCACTGTCTGCAGCACTACGCGCAGTACGCCAAGGAGCACGGCAAGCTGCCGGACAAGACCGAGTGCCAGCTGCTGCTGAACCAGAGCTACCTGCAGTTCCTCAAGGACGGCGGCGCGCCGGACGAGCCGCGGCTGTCGCACCAGGAGTTCCTCAAGCTCATCCGCAATCGGCGCCGCGAGATGTACGTGCGCGCGCAGAAGCTCAAGTTCCCGCACGTGAGCTCTTCGACTACGGTTGCGAATGCCAGCACTCTAAGTGCTGATGGGGGCGGTGGTGTCAGTAGTGACGCAAGCGCTGCTGGTGGCATCATCTCTCAGCCGCTCTCGGCCGCGAAGCGCAAGCTGCAGCAGGAACACGCCAAGATCTACGAGCTGATTGAGATCATCGACCAGGCGCGAGAGCAGTCAGGGCTCGTGTCGGACCACAACCACAATCGGCAGAGCGTGCGTGTTCCGCAGAGCAGCCAGCGCAGTGGGAAGCGGCGTGCGAGCACCAAGAGCGTACCACTGCAGCAGCAACAGTCTACAGCCCATGAGCACCAGCAACATCACCATCACCATCACCATCATCACCACCAGCACCAGCGGCAACTGGTGGCGGACCCACAGGACCAGATCCGCGCGATCTTCCGCATCCAACAGGAGACGTTGGAGATCCAGCGTGAGATCGCCGAGCGCCTCAAGGTCATCCGCTTGCACCGCAGTCTGCGGCAACACGACCCCATGGAGCCGTCCAGCGCGAGCGTCTGAGCGAAGAGCACGCTGTTGACTTTGCATTACGCGCTGCTGCTGTATGTGGCTGGCAAATGAGATTAGACGTGGTGGTGCTCTGTTTTGGTTTGCCTCAGTGGGATTGATTGGCTTATCTATGGAAGTGAAGAAGCAGAGGATGAAAGAGAAGTGGCAAGCTGGAGATGATACAGACCTGGCGCCTGTGCGTCTGCATAAATAAGGAGGAGAACGAGAGAGAAAGAGAGAGAGAGAGAAAGCGCGCGCGCCTGTGATTCGCCTAGAACCCGATGAAGAACTCGTCCCCTTTCCCATCGAACGGTTTGTCCTTGACGCGGTTCCTGATCTCACCCTCGAAGAGCGAGATGTCGAATTTGCCGCTGAGCGGTGGGAGGTACGGCGGCTCGAGCGCCATGGTGTACATCTTGTCCCACTCGATCTTGCTGAACCACGGATGCTGCCGCACATCCTGGTCGCCGTTAATACCGACACCGATACGCTTCGCGGGGTCGCCCTGGAGAAGCCGCCGCACCAAGTCGCACGCGTGTGGACAGTTCTCGAGCAAGTGGTACGGGAAGTCGACGGCGTTCGCCCCTGTCCGAACCATGGCGATGTTCCTGAAGAGCTGGGTCGTGTCGCCATCACCTGTTCCAAACGGAGTGTATCCGACAAGCATCTCATAGATCAAGATACCAAGAGCCCCTAAAAGGATAGCACAAGCATCAAGAACGAGTTAGTAAAAGTGGCGTCGTGCGCAAGACAATGCGTACACGTGAGGACGTACAATAATCGACGGCGAGGTCGTGACCGGTGTTGAGGACGAATTCCGGTGCGAGGTACTCCAGAGTGCCGCACAGCGTGTACGTTCGTGAATGGAGCTCTTCAATGCCTTCGCTGTTGACGACAGTGAACGGGATCTTCTTGGCGAAGCCAAAGTCCACGAACTTCAAGTAGCCTTCTTTGCTGATGAGCAGGTTCTCTGGCTTGAGGTCGCGATAGGCGTAATCGTATCGATGCATGTGCTGAAGACCAAGGACAGCGTTCGCAGAGTAAAACCGGACCGAGGACTCGTCGACTGTCTCGATGAACTCTTCGTTGTGTAGTAGCGTGAAGAGCTCCCCGCCTTGAATCAACTCCATCAACATGTACAAATTGTTCTGGTCCTGCAGTTCCAGAAAAAGGGAGAAGTGAGTACGACTCCACAACGAGAGCAAACGAATTGTGTGACCTGTAATCTCATACCTGGTAGGTCCCAAACAGCTCGACAATGAACGGGTGAAGCGGCATCGACATGAGCGCTTGCTTCTCTCGCATCACCTGGATTTGCTGGTCGGACTCGATGATGTGCGACTTGGCCATGATTTTGAGTGCCATCGGCTTGTCGTTGCCTTCCACTTTCGTGCTGACCATCACGACTTTGCCGAACGATCCCTCGCCAAGGACTCCAGACTAAGAAGGAGATCGCGCAAGAGTGTCAGCACGATTCGAGCTGAAGGATTGAGAAAGAGGGAAAGAGTAGGGAGGCCCAGAAGCATGTTACTTACAACTTGGATGTCGTCCAAGGTCACCGAGCAGTACTTCCGGAGTCCCTTCTCCTGCATGCTGATTCGCTGTTTGGCATTCGAGAAAAAAAATGTGTCAGTCAAAACAACGAAGAACAAACTGAATGAGCAACCACAAGATTTCTACCAACCTGTGTGAACTGACGCGAGCCGGAGCGAACCATGGCAGATATCTTCAAGCGCTGACACTGGGATCGTCCACAGGAAATGACTGTGGAAGTGTACGTGCCGAGTTGCTCCAGCACTTCGTTGCCAAACGTATCGTTCGCCTTGAGCAGAACTTCGTGTGTCTGCGTTTTCCCCGTGTCGCTGTCCAGAGTCTTCTTGATCAGCTTCACGCACCCGGACTTGACGATGTAGAACGCAACAGCAGTGTCACCCTGGCGGAAGATGCACTGACCGTCGTGGAACGCCTTGATCTCAAGCTGCGACACGATGTGCTCCAGCGCCTCGTTCGATTTTGAAGCAAACGTTGGGAATGTGCGGAAAATGCGAATCCTTCCGTTGCGATCAAGCACGTCGGTGAGCGGACCAAGCATCGAGTCGAACTCCTGGCGGCCGAGACTGAGGCACTTGACCGATCCTTTCGTGTAGATACTTGCATTTCGGGGCATATCGCTCAGAAGCGCCATCTCGCCAAAGTAGTCGCCAGGACCAAAGCACGCGATCTGGGAATACACACAAAGTTTGATCAGTTGAGGTTTCAACCAATGTTTGAGATGCTAACATCCGCGCTCAGGTTGTACCTCTGTCCCTTCTGAATCTCTGCCTTGCCCTGTACGTGGTCCTGCATCGCATTTACGCACGCACGCTATGGGTACTGACACAAATGAAATCGCACACGCAAGCGCAATTCAAGAACGACGTACCATCTATGCGGCAAGACACCACTCCTTCCTCCACAATGTAAAAGGTGTCGCCGACATCTCCTTGCCGAATGATCGTCTCTTGGTCTTCGAAGGTCACAGCTTGCAAGACACCAGCCAGCAGTGCTAGCTGACGCTCGGAGAGACTTCCCAAAATCTCAACTTGGCGCAACCACTTCGCTCGCTTCACCAGCGAGTCACTCGATGAACGAGCTTGGATCTAATAATCAAGATTTATAAGCGTTAGTAAAATGTGACCAACGCAGAAGCATTGAGAGAAGCGCAGGATAGTGGTCACCATTCTAAATTCATCGCGATCCAGCGTCCAGAGAACAGCGTTTGTCGCGGCGCGGACAGTGGCAGCTCGCGGAGCTACAAGGGAGTTAGAAGCAGATATCGATCAGTAAACGCACGTGATGACCAACGAAGAGAGATTAAGAAACCCACTCAAACTCACCATCGTAGATGAGCGCCAGCTCCCCAAAGTGATCCCCCGCGTGAAGAAACCCGACCGCAGCCGAGTTGACGATCACTTCGAGCGTTCCAGACTGAATGATGTAGAATTGGTCGCCTGTGTCTCCTTGCTTGATGACACTTTCTTCGGGAGACACAACTAGCCGCTTCATCACGAACAGCACCTGCGGAGCAGAGGTTTAGTAGCACGGATTTGGAAACAGTTAGCATTATTTCCAACCATGAACCAGTGTAGCGCAAAACAATAAATGCACGTACTTTATCGAGCTCTTCGTCGCTGGAACCAGTGAAGAGAGCCGATTGGAGTGCAGTCTTGAGCACCTTGGCGCATTCTGCAGTCTTGGACTCGGATGGCCGTTTGGGAACTACGCCAGCATCACTGCTGATATCCTGAAAGTTATGCGCATCAAGATGCACAGTTAGTCCACTGTGTGAAACGAATCAAAGCATACGAGTGCCCATCCAGAAATTATAAACACTCACCAAGCCTTTCGAATATACGACTTCGCGCTTCTTGCGATGCGGATCCGAGGAGCGTCGGAAGAGCATCCGATTCGACATTGCAGTCGGTTTGCTTGGGTCGGCAGTAAACGCTTTGGAGTAAATCTAGAGTAGCCAAGGAAGGGGGGGGGATACCAACAACGAGTTAGCCTTTGCATCACTGAAGAATACAAAGACGGTCAACATCCCCAGCGTTTGTCGTAGTACGTACGTGCTTCATGCGCTGAAACACGATCTCGTCCGCGAGTTCGTCCTGCATCATCTGATCGTACTCTCGCGACATCATCGTGAAGAGTGCGACTTCCGTGTTGCTGTCCATGGGGGCTGCTGGTTGTCCCTGCCTCGGGGTGATCGAGGCGCCCGCACCCATTTTCGCTCACTTCAGCTTTTTTCGCTCCGCTGACGAGAACTCTACTTTGGATGGATGGATGGACGTGGACGGAAGAAGATGACGGAGTACGGTTGCGAAAGAGAACCTTGCGGTGTTTTGAGGAAAACTTGTGACCTGCTTTGCTCTTGGTCTCGAGCGCAAAATCGATCTGATCGCCTGTTATTTGCAGCTGCACAAGTCCATGAATGCGGATAATTATACCCAGAGCTGTTCTTGTCGGTCGAAGGTTTGTAGCGATTGATCGCAAAGGATGTTGGATCAGCAGCAGCAGCGCTTGAGGGACTTCAACCACCAGAGTCAGCTCAGCAAGAATAGACCTGTGTTGCAGAAGTACGAGCTGGACACGGGCGATCCTAAAGAAAGAAACAGAGCATGTGGCAGACAGACACGTCTTCTTCGTTCAGCCACAATCTACAGCAGCGGCATTAGTAGAGAACTTTACAAAATGTGCTCGAGGGATTCTAAACCAAACTTTCATATTATATAAAACTTACTCCGATACTTACTGACGCAAAAGCGCGGGATGAGATTTTGTGCCGCTCTTCGTCCAGTCGCCCCTTTGCCATTCCGCCCTTGGTCGGTTCTCTTCAGTTCCCTTTGCGGATGATTCTCTTGCACCTTTTGGATCCGCTCCAGGTGCCAGTAGCTTGTCAGATGGGGGAAACGCTCTAACCACTTCTGCACTGGATGGTGGTTAAAGCAGCACCACGGACCCTCCCTCACAAGCTCACTGGACTGTGCTGGCGGAACTGGGAGACGAGGGTCTGATCTGCTTGCCGAGGAAAAAAACTTAATATAACAAAACAAAACGCGACTGGAGCTCGATGGAAGTCGACCCGCGAATAGTTGATCAAAAGCGAGCACTTCTTCTCTCTTTCCTTGTCGACCTTCTTGGATACCTCGCTCTCACTGGTCAGGGGTGTTTAAATCCAATCGCCTTCGCTGTCGTCGCTTTCGTACTCGTCGCTATCGGTCTCCACAGTAAACTCATCGAGATATGACTGGGCCGCTGGTGAGGGTGTGTACGAGCCAGCTGTCGACTGTCGCTTGTCAAACACGCTGGCTGCAGGCACCGAGCCTCCGTACTGCTCTTTGACCGGCGATGGCGCCGCTGGAGGCGCGGATGAGATCGAGTGGCGCATCGGCATCGAAGAAACGCGCGGCGGTTTGGTAACCGCTGGCATGGACATCCGGAACGACCCTCGAGACGCGAGTGATTGCCGAATGTTGTTGTTCTCTGCGTTGTTGAGCTCGATCGCCTCGCTTAATATGCAGAGCCACTCCTCCATGTCGTCGTGTGATTTTGCGCACACGCGCAGCAGACGGCCGCGCTCAAACATGACGTCGAGACTGTTTGCTCGGTTCGCGTTCACTTCCACGCCCTTGACGTGACCGTAGCCCTTCGCCGCGCTCCCTGTGTCTGCCGAGTCGTAGTATGAGAGCGTGTTGCCATGCAGCGTGAAATATCGTTTCTTCCAGGACTTCACGCGACTTCCTTCTTTCTTGAGCCAGCCCGAGTGGTGGATCCCTGCGACGCCTTCATCCAGCGGCAGCGAGTCGAGACGGTCCAGCAGCTCGAGCTCCTCGTCGACGTCGACGCTGCTGCTGTTGTTGCTGTTCGCGGTCGAGAGCATCGAGAAGCGCGCGTCCGCGCCAAAGCTGCTCATTCTGCTTCCGCCAGCCCCGGCGACCATGCTCGTGGTCGCTTCGAGGATCGCCGTGTACCACGCGCGCGTGCTCTCGGCGCTGTCCGTGTAGAGCTTGAGCACGCGTCCGCCCTTGCCGTGCACGAGCAGTCCGTTCTGGATGTCGGAACTGAGCTCGACAGTGATCACCTGGAAGCTGCCTTTCTCCTTGGTCTTGGCCGTGAGGCTCGCCGTGTCGTAGTACGTCAGCTGCTTGCCGCGCAGCACCATGTAGCGCTTCTTCCAGTTGCGCACGAGGCTGCCCTGCTTGAACACCCAGCCGGCGTGCTGTCCGTCGTCCTGACTCATCCTGGTTGGTGGTCGTGCTATGTCTCTACGTGTGTCTCTATGTATGGGGGGGGGGGGGGGGGGGG
>JAASFI010000016.1:0-93404 GCA_023333705.1 Globisporangium viniferum | reverse complement strand
TTCCATTCTGCCTCATCTTGACCACCTTGCAACAGATTGCAGCGTGGTGGTCGCCGTGTTAACGTGATAAAACGTGACGAGTTGAGAAAGTGGGCTGAGTTGTGTGCAAGGCAAAATGTCCGCTACCGGCGCGCACTCGTGAACGAAGAGCATTCTTCTTGCATGGACATGTAGGCATGTACTCATGTGACAACTGTCACTACACGTTACTCATGAAGCAGCACACCAAACGCGGCACTCCACAATAGATTTGGTGTGCGTTTTCAGTGCGGTGCCAGCGTGCTGCAGTCCAAGTCCCAGCAAGGCCAGGGCTATAGCTCCTTCGTAACTGCCAAGAACTACACAACCGGCAACGGACCGAATGGCGCGTCCTTCCTGTCGCGGATGCTGTTCTTCTACATGTACCCGCTCTTCAAGACCGGCAACGAGCGCCAGCTGAACATGGAAGACTTGTGGGAGCTCAAAGGCGACAACGTCTCTGCGACCGCCTTCGAAAAGTACAACGAGCAGTACGTCAAGCACAAGAGGTCCGTTGGGCGAGCCATTCTGTCGACGTTCGGCTTCTCGTTCGTTGTGTACGGACTGGGGGCGGTCTTCTCCGCCGGTTGCGCCGTGTTTGCTCCGACGGTGCTGCACCACGTGACTGACGCTTTTGCGGTGCCTGAGACCGACCTTGCGAGTCTCTACGTGTGGCTCGGCGTGTTCTACGCGTCGCGCATCGTCAACGCAGTTATGTTCGCCAATATGGAGTTTTACCTCGAGGCGATCGCGCTGCGCCTGACCGTCGCGCTTAAATCGCTTCTGTTCCGCAAGGCGATCTGCAGAAGTATCCGGAGCAAGAGCGACGGCGAGGCGGTCGACATCTCCAACTTGTACACGTCGGACATCGAAGATATCCTGTAGGCTGCCATGGAGATCAACAAGGCGGGGATCCTGCCGCTCCAGATCGGCGCGGTTATCTACCTGCTCTACTACGTGATCGGACTCGCGGCCTTCGCGGGACTGGGCGTCATCGGCGCATCCATGGTGCTGAGCACGCGCATCGCGATCGTCACGGGCGGTGCTTTCCGAGCCATTATGACCCGGAAGGACGAGCGCATGAAGGCGATCAAGGAAGTGTTCGGGACGATCCAGATCGTCAAGTTCAACGCGTGGGAAGGCAAATTCGCGCGAAAGATCCCAAGCTTGTGCGCGACGGAGCTGGAAGCCGTGGCAAAGTACGTGTACGCCATGTCGACGTCCATCTTCGTGCTCTGGGCGTCGCCGATCTTCGTGTCCACCATCTCCTTCGCCGTGTATTCGGTGGCGATGGGCCAGACGCTCACGGCGACGAAAGTATTCACCGCCATCGCGCTGTTCAACGCCATCCGAGACCCTCTTCGCGATCTGCCTAACGTCATCCAGACGCTGGCCCAGGCGAAAGTCTCTCTCGGACGCATCTCTGAGTTCCTCGATCTCCCGGAATACAACCCAGCGAACGTCACGCGAGCCGACTCGTCGCAACCGAAAGACGTCTCTGTCGCTATTGAAAACGGTTCGTTCGGGTGGAGCAAAGACGCTCAATTGCTCAGAAATGTCAACCTGAAGGCGACTTGGTGGTCGTCCACGGCACGGTTGGAGCCGGCAAGTCGTCGCTGTGCTCTGCGCTGCTTGAGGAAATGGAGAAGATCGCTGGGAGCGTGTTCGTGCGCGGGCGGATGGCGTACAAATCGCAGCAGGCGTGGATCCAGAACATGTCGGTGCGCGACAACATCCTCTTCGGCGCCGCGTTCAACGAGCGAGAGTATCAGAAAGTGCTCGAGGTCTGCGGTCTGCTCCCTGATCTGGCACAGTGGATCGCCGGCGGCGCGACCGAGATCGGCGAGAAGGGCGTGGATCTGTCGGGAGATCAGAAAGTCCGCGTGAGTCTCGCGAGAGCCTGCTACTCTGACGCCGACGTCTTCACCCTGGACTCGCCTCTCGCAGCTGTCGACACTGTTGTGCAGAGCGAGATCATCGGCAAGTGCATCTGCGATCTGCTCCAGGGCAAGACGGTTGTGCTCGTGACCCACAATCCCGACATCATTGCGTCAGAGGCAGCCAACTTCAAGATCCTCGTTGAAAACGGAGAGTTCAGTGGTGAGTGAGCGAATGTGGTTAGACCGCGCAGCTTCTACGCGCCGAACATCTCGCTTCACAAAGTGAAAGAAGCGATTGAGAGTGAAGCGGGCAAGCAAAATGACGCGGACGGATAGCGACGCCGGTCGCTTGGTGGACAACGAAGCCACGTGGGCGAGACCGAAGAAGGCGTGGTTCTCACCCGAGCCTTTGGTCCAGAGTACACCGAACGCGCTTTCGCCGAGAACCTCAAGCGCATCGACGTGGTCAATAAGGTTGGCTTTGCACAGAGAGCGGGGCAGCAGTGGTTCCAGATCCGCATGCAACTGGTTGGCTGCGGCGTGGTGATCGTCGTGGTCTCGTCTCTTGTGTACCTGCGCAATTTCCTCTCGCCTGGTCTGGTCGGTCTCGCGTTCAGCTATGCGCTCAGCGTGGACGCCAGTGTCGGTGTTCTAGTGTACACGTACTCGTGGCTCGAGATGGTGATGGTCTGCCCAGAGCGGATTATGGAATACACCAACATCCCTGCCGAAGGATCCGAGAAAGTCCTGGTCATCGAACCACCGACTCAGTGGCCACGCCAGGGGTCGATCAAGTTTGAGAACGTCGAGTTCGGATACAAGGAAGGCACGCCAGCCGTGCCCAAAGGGCTGTCCTTCCACATCAAGAGCAACGAGAAGATCGGCATCGTGGGCCGCACCGGCGCCGGCAAGTCGAGTCTGACCATGGCGCTCTTCCGCATCAACGAGCTGAACGGGGGTCGCATCCTGATCGGCGGTGAGGATATCTCCGCCATGCCGCTGCGCACACTGTCGATCATCCCGCAAGCGCCCGTGCTCTTCAAAGGCACGCTGAGAGCATATATGGACCCGTTCGACGAGTATTCGGACGCGCAGGTCTGGACGGCGTTCGAGAAGGTGGAGATGAAGGCGTAGGTCAGCGCGCTAAAGCACCAATTGGCGCACGAGATGAGCAAGAGCGGGGAGAATTTCAGCGTGGGCGAGCGCCAGATGCTCTGCATGGCGCGCGCACTCTTGACGCAGGCGCACATCGTGGTGATGGACGAGGCGACGGCGTCGATCGACCACGCGACGGAGAAGAAACTCCAAGAAATGATCGCGCGCGGCTTTGAGGACGCGACGGTGCTGCGCTCCGACCTCATCATGGTGCTCAGCGACGGCAACGTGTTGGAGTTCGACACGCCCGCGAATTTGGTGAAGAACCCCAACGGCGCGTTCTACCAGCTTGCCAGGGAAGGAGGGTACATTGACCAGCTCATCTAGGAGTTCTATGAGTCGGTCGCGGTCGAAGCGATCGGCGCTTTCATAATAGGAACCCTAGACTACCAGTTTGAACTTCACATCTTTGTTTGCCTCCCTGTTGTTGCAAGTTCGCAAAGAGGACTTCAATTTGTGAACCGCCTGAAAAGAGGGCTCTGCTGCTGAATTCTAGCCAATCAGATTCTGTGCCATAATAAGAACACGCAGGACGGAGGACAGCAGCAGTCGCCATGTGACGAGGCTGTCGAGAGCGAGTGAGAGGCTGGAGAGGCTTCAGCGCCTCGCCCTCGCATGATGCTGCTGCCATGTGCAGCCGCGTGGGGGCCCCAGAGACTTATTCGCAATGTTCTACTACCGGAATGGTCTGCGTCAGTGCAAGAGAAGCTTGTTCATTGGCTTATAGTCCATCACGGTTCAGCAGAACGCTGCGGCTTCTACCGCAACTCATTGTGGAAAGTGCGAGTTCCCAGCAAGTAGCTTGTCTCCTATTTCGCGCGCGCTCTCTCTATCTCTCAAAATCACCCCAAGAACTTGTCGTCATCTGAGCGTCTCTGCCACTCTCAGTTGCCTCGCCATGGAGACCCCCTCTTCCGCTACTGCGCTCGGCGCTTCGATCACCAGCATCAGCGAACTGCTCAACTTCCCAGGATCGGCCGACCTGCTGGACGATGTGGACTTTGAGAGCACCATGATGATGTTTGACCACCCCGAGGCGTCGTCTGGCATGGGCCATGCGTCGGCACCACGAAGACATTCGGTGGAGCCGCTGGATTTCAGTCTCACAAACCTCGTCGACCTGTTCGCCCACAACGACACCGATGCGTCCGACATCGTCAAGGACGAGCCGCTGCCGCTGCCCACAAACTGCTTCTCCCCCGACCTGAAGCTCCGGATCAATGGGCGGACATCGTTTACCAGCGGTGGTCTCTCCTCGGTTGGCAGTGGCGTGACTATCAAGCAAGAGCGCACTCCGATCCCTGAATTGTCGCCGGTCATGGACTCGTTTCTTCGTGAGTCGTGAGAAGACATCGTGGACGGAGGCGCCAAGACCGCTCGGTCGTCTTGGAAGGCGAACCTACCGACCACCAATGTCCCACCCACGCCCACTATTCTTCCTGCCGTTCGAGTCGCGCCGATGCCACACAGTTTCATTCTCCCAAGTCCGACCGCTGTGGTGAGCCTTCCACCGCCCCCTGTCCTCAAAGCAGCTCGCAGCGCCTCGAAAAAGAAACAGCCATCAGCTGCGACAACAACAGCGGCTGCAGTCGTCCAGAGTCAAAGTCAGCCAGCTGAGCCGAAACCAGCGAAATCATCGCGCAGAGCCAAGCAGTGTGTGGCCGAGGGCTGTAATCGTCGAGTCCAGTCCAACAACCGGTGCAAAACCCACGGAGGCGGCGCTCGCTGCCAGATGCAGGGCTGCGACAAGAGTTCCCAGGGTGGCGGGCTGTGCCGAGCCCACGGTGGGGGTAAGAAGTGTCGCGTCCCAGGGTGCACCAAGGGCACGCAGAGACTTGGTCTTTGCTATTTGCACGGCGGCATTCGGCGCTACATCACCGAAGGCTGCAAGAAGAAGGATCGCGGCAACGGCTACTGCATCTCGCACGGCGGCGGCCGGCGGTGCGAAGTGTCGGGCTGCGATCGCTCGGTGCGGAAGGGCAACCGCTGCCAGACCCACCAAGTCGGCGGGGACGAGAGTCCTTTCCAAATCACAAGAGGCCAGGGGCTGGCGTTTCCGTAGAGCTGGTGGTCAGGAACTACCGGTGGCCGCGTGTATTTTATAAGATCTCTAGCTACAACCTGCATTTCTGAAGTCGATAGGAATTTATGAGCAAAGGATATATGATAACAAAAGAATCGAATGCAAATGGTATTAATATCAGGACCGATTATAAAATCAAAAATGCTGCAACAATTGAGCAGAGAAGAGACGCACTCTCTATGTCGCGATGTGTTTCGCTACCTATGCGAACAAAGCGGCGAGAGCAGTGACCGCGGCAGCAGAGACCACAGCGAACGAGGTCGTGGACGCAGCGCTCGACGGGGTAGGCGTTGGAGTGGAGGTGGTGGTGCTTGGGGCAGTCGTGGCGGTGCTTGGGGCAGTGGTCGTCGTGGTCGTGCTGGTGGAAGTTGACGTCGAGTTGGACGCAGCCGCGTCGGACGACGCACCGCAGGTGACACTGGCCCAGAGCGAGGCGTCGGATTTGCTCGTCGCGTCGCCTGGGTGGGACACGCCCGTGCTCCACTGCACCTTCGCGTTGGACGTTTCAACCCACTCGCAGCATGGATCGCCGAGCTCCTGGCCGTTGGTCTGACCGTCGCCGTCCGAGTCGGCTTCGCAGAGCTCCTTGGTCCAGGAGTGACCTGCCTTGCCGAAGGCCGTACCGAAGGCGTTGCGAGCGCCGCCGCCCGACGGGTCCACGTGGCCCAAGGCGTCCACTCCCTTCACGTTGGAGCCGTTCGGGATTTTGGCAGGGTAGGTCGGCATGGCGGCGACTTGCGCGACCGCGAGCACGGCGCTGACAGCGATGAGTGTGGAGGTTTTGCCTGGCATCTCGAGAGTGTGGAGTGGTTTTTTCTTGGGTAGGACGTGCGCGCCGGAGTGCAAATGGAGAAGTGAGCTCTTGGATGGGTGGGCAGCGCCTCTGACACACGAGAAGCAAAGGCGGCGCGTCCGCCGGAGATCCAGTTGTTAATTGAGTGCGTGGATGGGCGGTCACGGGCATTGCAGGTGTGGTGTAATCACGATTGTCTACGACAAGGTGTTCCGCGGGTTGTACATGTTTACATGGGGATGGGCGCAGGTTGCGCATGCTTCACTTTACGTGAGAGCGCCTGTTTCTCCCCAGAAAATCCACACGGGACCACCAGAACCACACTTTGAACGACTTGGCGAGCGTCGATGCGATCGGCTCTTGTAAAAGTAACCTGCCACTATTAGCAGTGTACTATTTTCGCTGCTGAAGGCGCTTTTGCATTGGTTTCCGATGAGAGCTGGTCAAATGGCTGTCCGCCCCCGCCATCTCTTTCCACATAGTTCATGTATTAAAGCTACTCTACACTTCATGTAGAGGATGGAGGGAAAGCGCCGCCGACTGTCTGAGTGCGCGATGTTATCAGAACCAGACCCCCAGTACTGTAAGGTGTGGACGAAAATTCAGGAGAGGAGCAAAAGAGCATTTTGATCCAAAGCGGAAATATCGTGGGCTCGTAACTCTCGCCCTGATCATTTCTTATGCAGTGACTCCTGCTATTATTAGCTCAATTCGAGGTTGTCGCTGTCAGTCTTGCTTTCTGCGCCAGCGGGAGTTTCTCGCATCGTGGGGAAAATTTGAGACAGCCACCACTCACCATCAGTCGAGATACTTGGCACCCAGTTTGCCAAGTTACTCGCCCTAAGGATTCAGGTAGGACGCTAGTGCTCTGGTCACGCACGTAGACTTGTGACTGCTACTGTAATCTGTAATGAGTCCACGAAGTTGCGAAATCGCCGTCCGATCTCGGTTTGTGGGAGTTTGCCGTGTTTGAATGATGAGTCCCTTTGTCCTTCCCCTCCACTGTGAACGTCGCGACAATGCCATTGACTTCCTTGCGTCTGTGGACTGTGCAACGGGGGAATTTGCAGGATACAAATCATTGAATCCGCAATGATTTGCATCCTGCAAATTGTAATCGATCATGCTTACAGCACCGCGAGGGAGCATTGAAGTACTGTGCTTGTTCGTAAGCAGGTTTTGTTTGGCGGTTTACTTTCTCCGAATGCAAAGTTGAAGCGTGCAAAGGCGTTGAACCGGTGAATGTGTCGAACTGCTCGAGTTGCACTTGCTGGCAAATTGCTGGCCTCAAGTCTGGGTCCAATTGTACAGTAAATTGTAAATTGAAGTGTCCATCGCCAGCATCCTCGTCTGGCAGAATCTATTCATTTGCTCACAGATGAACTGTGTGCAGTTTAGTCAACAAATCCCAAGAGTCTGTTGAGCCGAAGTCGAAATGGTCTCTCTTGCAATCGCGATGTCGCCGATTCGACCAAAATTTCTCCATCCGATAGTAAACAATAGTGGACCAAGCATAGTAAAGGCTAGCTTTTTATAACTTTAGATAGTCTCATTCTGAAGCACACTTCATCTCAAAAGTGCACAAATGTGCGCTGTCGACATTTTGTACTTCAGTAACTGTAAGTATTATTGTGAACGACCCAGACGTATCGAATTCTTTCGTTTACTGCCCAGATCCCAGTGGCTACGCTTTTTACAATGTTTCACGCGGCAGTATTTGTTATTAACAATGAACATCTCGAGCAGTGAGCTGGTGCTTTTTGTACTAAAAAATACAATCTCGTTACTCAGTACACTTACATAATAACAATAATACAGTGTCATGTATACAGTGTGCTTGTAATAGGTTGCATGTTCAGTGCATAATCCGCTGGTTGCGCTCGACACCAAAGTATAGAGTCTAGAAAGGGTGAAATTTGAAGTTAACGTGTTGACGACGTTGAGTTTATTTGTACTCATCAGTGATATTGGCCACTTGAACTGTAATTTGACGTGTGGAGAGTGTATATTTAGATTTCGCAACCCTTTTTGATATTATAAACTATACTAACGGTAGTAAGGTGCTTCAGTAGTTTGCAAGAGCAATCCTACAACGGACACCGGCGTAACCCGTAAGCGCAATATAGTCAAGCCTGCTCATAGAGCAAGCTTAGCTAAGTTGTGCTTATAGTCAATGTGAGCGGGTGGATCTTTTGGAATATCATTTTGCCTGCCAATCACCACGTAAAATTTCATGTGCAAAACACAGGAAGACCAGAAATTGGCTCGCTCGTATGTTTATCGGGCTCTTTACCATTATATTTGATGGTAAATGCATACCTTGTTGTATACCCATTGACAATGTCTTTGTGTGTCAATATCATATTTAAGATACTTCCTTTTTCTTCGGTTCTCGTTTATACCTAAATATTATCACAATAATTTAAAATTCGTTGTGGTTCTTTATTCTTGTGAAAGTGGTTTTTGGTTTTAGTTTTTTAAGTAGAAATTCACTGACTTCAAAAAAGCAGAATTCTATTCAAGAGTCTACTACTTTTTATGACACCCTCACAGTTCAGGCACAAAAATGTCGCTTATAAAGAGGGATGACTGTCCTGTGTTTGTCCTCTCTTCGACTCATGTAGCTCTTTCAAGACTCCCTTCTTTCGTCCTCCAATGCCAAGGTTCGTCGTCCGACAAACTGACGCAAATGTTGATACTCTGTCGTGTCTTCTGCATGTGGTCGATGCTCCTTCGCAAACTATTTAGAATAAGCAGCTTTAGAGAGCGGAGGGGGGAGGAGTCTGCTAAACTATTGTTAGCGCCTTGGTTGTGGGACAGGTTAGTTGCCGCGTGCTTTGGTTTTCTTTCTTGCCCACCACGATGAGCCTCCAGAGCGGTGCCTGCTTGCATCAGACTCTCGGTGCGAAGCATAGCTACGACCCGCCAGAAACTGTGCCGGCGGACGACGACTACGATGAGATGGAGGTGTGGTTCGGTTCCTCCCTCCCGGCGGAAGTCTCAGTAGTCGCGGACGGTCCGTGCGCTGGCGGCAGTGAGCAGGACGCTCTGGATGACAGTTCGGGAGCTACGTTTGGTGGACTAGAGGAGCAGGATCCTGGTTCTCAAGACACTTCGCCAGCCGAGTTGGGCGTAACGGAGGAGAGTGACCTGGACGAGTACGAAATCGACTTGGATCCGAGTGAGAGCAGCGGGGCGTGTGACGAGCAGCCGCTGGAGGGGTCACCTATCGGTGGTAACAGAGAACACTCGATGACCGCAGCGGTACAATCCGCTTGGACTAGTACCATTGCACTGGAGCAAGAAGATGTGCCGGACCTGGTCACCGATGGTGTAGCCATCCAAACCAAAGTGTTCAAACGGAGGCAACGCGAGAACGAGATAGACGCCCCCTCCACCTCAGTCCTGAGTGGCTGCGGCCGGTGCAAGAGCAATCTGAACGGAAAGCTCATCGTCTGCTGCGCCTCGTGCTCCTTCCGGCGGCATCTCTACTGTTTCGCGCCGCCGCTCAAGCAGCATCCCGCCTTCCAGGAGCAGCCGCCGTTGGTCACTGCTCAAGGGAAGAAAGTGCGCGTTCGGCCGTCTGCGGACGCGATCGCGAGGTGGAATTGTGACGAGTGTCGGCAGAAGCTCTTCGTGAACCAAGCGCCAGAAGACTTAAAATATCAGCGATATCATCCACGAACCAGCGCTGACAGAGTGACTACAGCAAAACCAAATCAAAACCTCCCAAGAAGCAAAGACGAACTCCAGCGTTCTCCGGCAAAGCATCACTACACATCCGTAAACCCAATTCAACGCACTGTGATTCCGCACCTGACGAGCGAAAGAAATGGCAGCGAGGAGAACTTACTAAGCCCTGTGCAAGACAAGTGGAGGCGCGCCGGCAAGAGCGAGTTCGACTGGTACGCGTTCCGCGTAGAAAAGGCCCAGAGGATTGTTTCCCAGCGTGAGAACCACAAGTCAGATGAACTCGTCTACTACTCCAAACCATTCGCAGAGCTCAAGAGAACGGCGCTGAGTTGGATGGGGCGCGTCGAGCAGCAGAAGAGCCTTACGCGACAGCGAGAGCTCATGGAAATGAAGACGCAGCTGCCAGAAAAAACGGAACGTCATGTGCAAATTGACTGAGAGAGAGCTGGCACTCATCGAAAACTCACTCTTGCGTCGACAGCGAGAAGCTGCAGAAGAAACAGAGTTGTTCGACGACACTCGGACCTATCAATTCGACCTTTCGCTGAGGAGGATTCGTTTCTTGCGGCAGCCTAGACTGGTTGTTGAAGCACCTCCAGCTTCTGCAAAAGCTGAAGAGGGGGAGGAGGGAGACACAGCATCTATCGCTCTGCTGCTGCTGAAAGAAATTGCGGAGACCATCGCTCTAGCCGCTGAAGACGCAGATGTGAATTCGTCACACAACCTCCCGATAGCCTTCGCGGAAGGGAAACCTGCTGCAAAGGTAAAATGGGCGGCGGTCGTGATCCAAAGTGCGTTTGTGTGCTGGAGACACGAGGCGAAACAGCGAGTAAAAGCCAAAAAGCAACAAGACCTGACAAACGAGGAACTCAAGCTGCAACGCCGCGCGAAGGCGGCTGCCTCGATCAGCTTCCTGCGATCGTGCATCCGAAGTATCATCCTGTTCATGCGGGAATTTCGAAATGTGCAGATAAAAAACAGCTGCTGCTCACGCTTCAAGAGGCCTCAGAGGACACGCAAGTGGCAAATTCTGCTGCGAACGCAGCCGAGAAGGCGAAGAAGCTCGCGCAGAAGCGCATCCAGCGCTTTTTCCTCCGTCGCGTGCGTCCGTACGTTGCTCTCAAGAAGAAAGTGATGAGTCGGCGTATTCTGCGCTGGTGGAAGCGGCGGTACTTGCAATGGCGATGGCGCGAGACGGCGACGACCGTGAGAGAAAGGAACCGTGAGAGCGCGAGTCGCGTCATCCAGAGAGCGTACCGGCGGTTCCGCACCAAGAAGATTTTCCAGACGATCCTGGAGAAGCACGCGCTGCGCAAAGTCAGGATGCTCTTGAGATCCTGGCTCATGGCGCGTGTGATAAAGAAGGAGAAGGCTCGGGTAGAGATCTACACGCTCGTAGTTTCGATTCGAATATCAGGCTGCGATTCATCGACATGTCGTCCTGACGCCACCGTGTTCGGGATCCTGCACGCGCTCGGGATGGGGTTGTATCGGACAGGAGACTTCTGGAATGCTGCATGCGTGCTTGAGCGAGCGTGGAAGCTCAATCCGGCAGGACTGGACTGGGAAGGTTGCCTAGCGCTCGCGTATTCCCATCACATGACCTGGTACTCGTCCTACGACACGTACAACCTCACGAGATCCTACGAGACGTACTGCAGTGCACTGAACGATTACTTTCAGGGTTCTTCACGAGACGCGCTCGGTGAGATCGATCCATTCGTTCTCCAGGACACAGCAGTCGTGATGATGCACATGGAGAACTTTGGCGGCTCACTGCGGATGCTGGCGCGACTGATCCAGTTCTTCGCGCAACACGAGGCGTTCCCGCTCTGGCTGTTTCTGGCAGCCGTGCAGCTCCAGCAGAGAGGGGAGTGGACTCAGAGCGTCGAGTACCTGACGTACATCCAGGACATGCCGCCGAGTCCGTACCTGGAGCGCGACATTCTCTGTCTCTGCGCCATCGGCTTGGAGCGGCAGAAGAAAATTTCGGACACGGGCAGCGAGCAGAGAGGCGTGGAGCGCGGCGCTGCGACAGTGGAACCTTGCGCAGAAAGAACTTCACGCGTCTGAGGAGAGAGATTTGTGGAGTCAGCCTCGTAAACAAGCAGCTCCAACCGCATTGCGGAAGTGGGAAATGCTCAATGAATTTGCTCAGCGCGCGGTGGCGCAGGGGCACTACTTGCTCGCTTGCAGACTGATGCTCTACTTGCTGGAGCTGCATCCTATAGGCGGTCAGGGGGATTCGGATGAACCGGCGGAGCAAACTCAGCACGCCAGCGTCTGGTGGAGTCTCGCAGACGTGTTCCGCCATCTCGGACACCTCGATCTGTACATCAATGCGACGAAGCGAAGTCATCTGTGCGTGGAATCAAGTGACGCCTCGGATGCTGACTTCGATCGCGAGAGAGTGACTGAGTGGGCAAGGCAGGCAGAGTTACAGGCCCACAGCTTCCAACACGATGTAGAGGAACCATCGATGACAGAGCTCGTGCGAAAAATCCACGCGCAGTACTCGCAGATGTAGAAAGGAGTGTCATCAAGCGAGCACCCACGTGCCGTGTTCACGTGTGGGGTAGAATGAAATCAATTTTGACACAAGAGTATTTAGTATAGAATATATATTGTGATATACAACCTACAACCTTTCTCTTCGAGGACCACCAGCGGCACTCGCGTCAATGTCGTCCGAGCGCTGGATCTGGGCATTGATCTCCTCGAGCGTCAGCTCACTCGCGCTCGACTCTTCCTCCGAATCTGACTCCGAATCAGAAAAGCGGTCTTGCTGTCGCTGCCGTCCAAGAGACGGCATCAGTGGTCCTGGAGCCACGCTTCGGCGTCGGCGAGATCTCCTCTGGTCGATGTCTTCAGCGCCACCCACGGGAAGTTGGTCCAAGCGCTCTACCAAGTCATCAGGGACCTGTGGAAGCGCAAAGCTGCCGCGTCGGTGCTGCTTGCGCTCAAAGCCGCGCAGTTTCATCTCCTGCAGCGCCAGGATGGCGTCCTGCTGGCGCGTCTTCTGCAGCAGCACGCGCGCGTTCGCCTCCGCCTGCTTCTGGTGCAGCGGGTTCGCAGTCATGTGCGCCACCATCTCCAGCCCATCGTCGTCGTCTGCGTCCTCAAAGTCGCTCACGATGTCGTCTGCGCGCCGTCTCTGCCTCTTCGCAGCCTTGGACTTGAGCGGCGAGTGCTGGCTGAACACCTTCTGCACCTTGTTGATCTTCGTAAAGTAGTCGGGACGCAGCGCGACCATGAGTTCCGTCACGAGCACCACGAGAAAGTACACGCCGCTCGCAAAGATGAGCAGCATCGTCCACGCGGACAGCAGCTCGGCCGAGACGTTGTTGAAGCCGTCGATGGAGTTGCCCAGTTGGCCGCTTTCAAACATGACGCCGTTCAGCAGCACGAGACAGGCGCTGAACAGGAGCGTGGACTCGACCGTGTTGTGGTCCCAGAGGTACTCGACCATGTTCATGTTTTGCCGCTGCTGCTGTGACTGGAGCGGAGAGTGGCGCGGAGAAATCATTGACATTTCGTTTCTGCGAGCGCTGCCACTGCCAGGTGCCCGTGTATTGCCAGCGGATTTGTCTCCACGAGCCCTCGCGGGGGTCCACCCAGCAAGCGGCGCGTTTGAATGACCCTCGTCTACGATCCGCAGGTGCGCCGACTGGATGAACTTTTCGCCCCGTGCTTTCGCGAGCCGCGTCTCGTGGGCGACGTGCTTGGCGTAGTCGTCCACGACGTGCTGCATCTCGTAGGCGCTCATGTACGGCCGGTTGCGCACTTGGAACGCGTAGTTCACAAAGAGCACCATCATCACGGACGCCAGCTGGAACGTCGGGTACTGGCGGAAGAGCAGTCCAACCACTGCGAGCAGGAACTTGCGCAGGATGATCACCACCATCCAGTACCAGAACTTGGGCTTGAACTGGTAGTAGATTTTCGAGAACTTCTTGCGGAACTCCCAGCAGTTCGGGTTCGTACGCCTGTTGGTTCCACGCCGCATCGCGCGCAGCAGCTGGTCCTCCATCACGAGCGCGCGGTTCCTCGAAAGCGTGAAGAACACGAAGAACGGGTACCCGATAGAGTACACGATGAACGACAGCACCGCGAACGGGAAGAGCTTGAGGTGGATGCCGCCTCGCTCGTAGCAGCGCGCGTAGATGGACACCATGTACGTGTGGCCGTCGGACGGGATCGACTCGACGCAGTTGAACACCTCGAGCGACGTCCTCGTCAGGTACAGGAACAGATAGTACATCATCACGAGTGTCGAGCCGAAAAGCTGCGGCTTGTGCGACGTCAAGCGTGCCGTGCGCCGCAGCATCGCGCGCTTGTAGATGTACCGCGCGACGAAGAGCGTGAGAGATGCTGTTGTGAGGATCAGTGGGAACACCTCGATCATCGTCCACTTGTTCAGATACGAGACTTGGACGTTGAAGCACTCGGGCGCGATGAGCTCCAGGTTCAGGTTGAACGCGGACATCGTGGAGAAGACCGAGAGGATCTTCTCGGGCCACGCGATGCGCGCATTCCCGAAGATCGAGAGCGTCTGGAAGTAGTCGATGCCGATCGATAGCAGTCCGAGACTCACACCCTTTCGCGTGAGCAGGTAGCTGATCACAGCGCCGACGAACACGACGACAAAGATCACGATCACCGTCAGCCATTTCTGGTCGGGACACACCTGGCACTCGCTGTTGAGCTTGTGAAAGTTGTCCGAGCACTCGTTGCAGCTTACGCCAGTGTAGCCTTCTCCGCAGACGTTCGCGCCGAGACACGCGTAGCTGGGGTCGCACGCAAGCACAACGTCTCCTTCGCGCCAGTACCCAGGCATCGCCTCTGGCTGCGAGTCCCCACCCTTGCAGGTAGCTCCATCTGGACATTCGTCGCAGTACAGGCTCGAAGTCTTGTAGAAGCCGTTGCTGCACTGGAACTTGAGCTCTGTCTGACTTGATGCGGACATGACGTTGCCTCCGACCGAGAGCACGATGCTCGTGGACCCGGCTTTGGTCTTGGGCGGCGTCCAGACCAGCACAGAGGCGCTCTGCCACACGACACTTGACAAATTGGATGCGTTCGTAGCTGGTGATGACGCAGCGGAACTCCCGCTCGTAAGCACCGACATGTCGCTCATCCCAACTGCCGCCTCTGCGGGTGTCTGAGATGTGAACAGACGACGCGATGTACTGGTCGAGCTCTCGTCCTTGAAGCCGATGGTGATCCCTTGGTTCGGGAAACAGCCAAAGTCGCTGCCTCGGATCGTGATGGCGCTGCCTCCGTTTGCGTCCGGCTGGTTGGGCATTTGGGTTGTCACCACCGGCTGGTTGTACGAGAACAGCAGCGCATTGCTCGCATAGTTTTCAACCACCACGTGCGCAGAGAGGCTGGCGCCGTAACCGGGAGGGACAATCACTATGATCATGTAGTCGTCGTGAGCGACCAGGCTTTCGCCCTCGATCTTCGCAGTCGACAGAGCGCACAGAACCTGCTGTTGGTTTGTCGTATCGCACTCGTTCGTATAAGCGAATGACGGTGACGTGATGAACTTGGACGGATAGCAAACCGAATTGGTTTCGTCGACGCATGGCCCGCTGGTGTTGAACTGGCACTTGCTCTCGGGACACGCGCGTGAGTGGCTGCTGCGAAAGTCCGCTCTCGCCTCCCGACCTCCAACCAGCACTTTTGTGTTCTCTCGTCCGAAGTTCTCACCGTAGAGAACCATTTGGTAGCCACCGCACGTCGAAAGATTGGTGGTTAGCGCATTCAGAGCCATCAGCTCCGGCTTTCGATATCCGAACGCGATCGTCTGGTTCACTGTAGGCTGCTTCGATACCTCTAGGTTCACACGACGGTCGTAGCCCTGACCAGGTGGGAGGTGGAACTTGATGTTCGTGTGGCTAAAGTACAAAATGTCGTCGCTTGTGATGTTGATGGTCGCTAATGGGTACTCTGAGGACGCACCAACCAGCTGCAAGGTCCAGTCACTAGTCTTAACGCCAAAGTTGTTGCCAGCCAGCGTGATAGCGACTCGCTCGCAGCGATCCGTGTCGGCAGGACACGTTCTCGCGGTGACTGCCGCGCACGTTCCCGGGTAAACCGTCATGTACGTAGCCGGCGTTGATGGAGTCGAGGTCGTATCTTTCCAGTTGGACGGCGGCGGATTGTCTGTCGAGACGTCAGCTCTGTAGATTGCCGCATCCGCCTGCAAGATTGTCCAGATACCGCTCAGTCGTACCAGCTGAATTGAAGAGTAAAAATCGCTCGTGTACACTGGTTTGCCGTTGGAGAACACGTCTTGCACCTGGGTCACCGTGACTTTTGTGAGCTGGCTATTGACGTTCGTTGTGATGCAGTAGCTGCCCAGTGTTGTCGCACTTGATGTCGCGCTGCCTTCTAGGTACTGGCACTCGAACGGATACGTCCTCGTCGAGCAGGGCTGCTCCGGATCGAGGTAGCAGCCGCAAGTGTACCCATCGGTCGGTCCGTCCGCCTGGCTGATAGAGGAAATCACTGGCGGATCGTAGCCGAATGTGGTGTTGGTGTTGACGCTCAGCTGTCCACTGACAGACACGACAACAGGCAGGTCTTTCCCCTGACCTTCACTGATCACACACGTGAGCAGATCGTGAGTCACGCTCTCGATAGCGCACCCAAAAGCGCTGCCCAGAGCCACCGAGTGAAACGAAGACAGCGAACTCGAGCCAAAGTTGATCCCCGTCATCGTCAACACGCCTCCGCCATTCGTCGACGCGTCACTGGCTAAAATATCGTAGATCACAGGCTTGTCGTAGCTGAAAGAGGTCTTTGAGAACTGGTTTCCGGCATAGAGAGCGAGCTCCAAGTCGGCGCCCTCGCCTGGAGGGATCGCGAACTGGATGAACGAGTGGTTGTGCTGCGAAATCACAAGCGTCTGAGGTTTTCCAAGGAGAATACTAGGGCTCGTGCCGAAATTGGTTCCACTAGCAGAAATTGTTTTCCCAACGGTTGAAGAAGACGTGGCGCCAAACGCCACCCAGTCCAGCTCAGGGGGGATGTAGCTGATGGACCGCGCACTGCTGGGGGTGTTTCCGCGAACAACCACAAGCGAGAGCTGTTTGCCCTGTCCGCTCGGCATGACGCATGTGAGCAATCGGATACGCACGATGTCCATGACTCCAGTGAGCAGGATGACGCTCGCCGAAAACACGGGCGTGCTGAGCTGGACGTTTGTGCACGTGGTGCCTCCGACCGTGACGACAGGACTGCGACCGACGTTCTTGACGTACATGCTCAGCCTTGCGCCACCCGATGTAGCAGACTCTTGCTTGTAAACGCCCGGCGTGTCTGTTTTCACTGTGCGATACAGAGTCGGGTCGCCGTCCAGCTGGTGCGAAGTGCTGCAGTCCAAGACGCCACAGGTCGCACCAAGCATGCTCCAGTCGAGAAGAACAGGGTCCTCCCAGCTGAACGGAGCCGAGTTGCTCCACACGCTCTCGCCGATCACAACGGTAACGTACCCCAAGCGTCCAACGTACTCTGGCACGGTGATCGAGTCGTGGGTCCACGCTGAGAACGCGATGCTTTGGCTGCTGAAGCTGTCGCGATTGCTTGCCGTAAGCGGCGACTTTGAGATAATGAGTCGCCCCGTGACGTACAAATTGTTTCCTGTGACTGTCAGACTCACACATGACGGCAGGCACGACGATGGGCCTTCGTCTGTAAACACCACGTCAATCACTGGCGATTCGTAGTCCACAGCGATTTGATGGGACTTTTGGATGCTTGAAGTGCCGACAGTGATCGCCAGCGAGCCTCCCGTGCCGTAGTCAACGGGGATCTGAACTTTCACAAACTCATCTGCGCCGCTGATACTTGAGGAGAGCGGACCAAACCCAACGATCGGGATCTTGAAAGCGCTTGCGCTCTTCTGCGGCGGCGTGAACATCACACGCGACGCCGCGAAAGTCAAGTTGGTACCAAAGTTGGAGCCCGTGATCGTGATCTGCGTTGATCCGTCTGTTTTCGCTGCTTTCGGGGCGAACGAAGAGATCATCGGCGGCGCGTAGGAGCTCTGTACTGCGGCAGCGATAGTCGACTCCTGGTCGCCGACAGCGACCATCCACGTGAGGTTCTCGCCCACGCCCGGCACCGTCAGGCAAGAGATGACCGAGTCATTGTGTCCCACAACCGTCGTCACAACGTACTCACGGCCCGTGGCGCCATACGAAATGGTCTCGATCGGCACGTCGCTTGGTCCAAAGTTCCCGCCACGCAGGACGACCAGTTCGGAGCCTGCTACTTTGCCGTTAGTGGCACCAGGGCCTTCAATCGATATGATGAAGGGCTTCGCATAGCTGATAGTGGGCATTGCGCTGGCGAGACCGTCGACTGTCACGACCCACATGAGACGACTACCGACGCCTGGCGCAGTCGTGCAGAGAATTCGCTCGTGGCTCACAACGATCGCACAGTCAATGGCTGTGAACTCAAAGCCCGTGATCCCGTATGTGACGCTCGAGACATTCGCCACGCCCCGCTCGCCAAAGTTCTTTCCCGTGATGACCACTTGCTGCAAGCCCTCGGTCTTCAACAGCGTCTCTCCGCTCGGGTGGAACACCTTGAGCACCACTGGTCCAGCGTAGGAAGTGTTTTGCACACTCCAATCCGAGTACTGGCCTTCCACGACCACTCGCCACGAGTGGAACGTCCCTGTGCCAGGGATCGCCACACACTCGAGCAGGTTATGAATGCTCGGGTTCGCGTACTTGCGCTTGCAGTTGACGCTGCGGTACACGAGCTTTCCGTTCAAAGTGTACTCGACGATCGGGTCTTCAAAGAGCGCACTGTCAGGACCAAACTCGCCTCCTTCAACGTAGTAAACAGACCCGTCCGCTGTCGAGACGTCGATGAACCCTTTCACATTGGAAATGAAGGGCTTTGCGTACGAAGTGAGGCTACTCGAAGGCTCGCTCCGCTGGCCATCCACCTCGACTTGCCAGCGCAGTAGGTGCCCTGTACCTGGCAGCGTCACACACGTCAGCTGAACGTGGTCAGCGATCACCTTGCAGTCTGTGATTTCGAATGTGTGGCGGTCGTTTTGATACCACGCGACGACGCTCGCAGAGCCTTTCACGCCGAAACCCGTGCCGTTCAGAACCACATAATCGCCACCAGTGCTAGAGAAATTCGAGCCACCAACGACAGCAGTGATCACTGGAGGCGCGTAGTAGCAATTCGTGGGGGCTAAGTTGCTCTTCTGACCACCCACGATGACTGAGAACGACAAGTTGCGGCCTGTGCCAACTACACTCTGGCACGAGATCGCCTGGCTTCCGTTGACGACGCCAGTCAAGGAACAGTTCGCAGTCTTTATGCCACTTCCGTAGATGACGACTGGCGAGGGAAGCGCGCTCAGCTTTTCAGCTCCAAAGTTGTTGCCCAGCAGCACCACGTTCGCCACGGAGCTCCCTCCGGTTGGGAACGCAGTGGGACAAGCCACAGACTCAATCGATGGCGCGGAGTAGGACGTCAGCGCGTTGCTTGACGTCGCCGTGAACGCCTTCTCACCGATCGTCGGCACATTCATCACGAGCGTGACGGTCCAATACAGGTCCGCGCCAACGCCAGCTCCCGTGATGCATTGCACATCGGTATTTCCATTCGCAAGCGAGCAATTTGTTGCGACGAATGGCATTCCCGATCCGTAAACGCCATAGCGCACGTCCAGGATCTTGACCGTCACGGAGCTGTCTGAACGCTGCTTGAAGCCGATGTTGGTCCCCGTCAGTGTCACCATCTGACCTCCGACCGTCGACAATGTTGTAATCCCAGACGGGAGACTGATGCTGTCGACGGTCGTGTCTTGAACGTCAACCACGGTGATGGTGCAGATAGTCGTTACGTTTAACGGTGTGGCGCTCCTGTCACTGGCGCTCCTGTCAGCGTGAAGCTCTGCATTGCCTCGTAGTCAATCGCCCCACTCACCCGTACGTCGCCCGTGCCCTCATCGATCCGGACCCAGCCCATGTCTGTCGGGTAGGTCGAAACCAGCGAGAACGTCATTGCGCTGAACGCGGGGGTCTTCGTGTCGGGATCAGAAGCTTTGATTGTAAAGAGCAGCGTGTCAATCGCAGAATTCTCAGACACGCTCAGACTGCTCGGTACTCCAACGAACGACTGCAGTTCATTCACGTCATTCACATGGATAGTGACACTCATGGCCGCGCTAAGACCGCTCGGGTCCCTGGCAACTAAACTGAAAGTGTACGCGTTTCGAGTCTCAAAGTCGAGACTCTTTGGCATCTGGATCCGCGCACACGCTGTAAGGTTGCAGTCTTTCTCGATTTTAACAGCGAATGGACTGCAGTCCGCAGCATTGCTGCACTGGAGACTGTACTGCAGCAGCGCTCCGTCGCCGAGGTCCGGGTCGACAGCGCTGAGACAGCGAGGCAGTGTTGACGCAGCCGGCAGGTTCTCGTTCACCTCGAACGTCATTGCGTTCTCGCTGAACTTTGGCGGCTCGTTCACATTCTGCACCTGCACTTTAATATCCTTGACACTGCACGCGTTGGACGGGTCGCATACCACCACCGTGCACACAAACGAGTTGCGCCACTCATAGTCAAGCGTCTGGCCACTTCGCAGGACGAGCCTGCCATCTGACAAGCCGAGGCTGAATGTGTCGGCACAGAACGTATTTGCTTTGGACTGCAGAGTGAACTGGATCGTGTCCTTGTCCGGATCCGAGGCGAACTGTAACAGTGAAGAGCCCACAAAAGTCCCAGTAGCTACATTTTCGTCCACGAAGAACGCGGCCGGCAGCGTGTTTGACCACACTGGAGCGAAGTTCGCATTCGCTGTTGCGATTGTGATCAACGCGCTGGTGGCACACTGAGCCCTGTCCGTCACGTTAACGCGCAGCGTGTAGCTCACTGGGAAGACCAGCTCGTCGCCAGTCGGGTCCCTCGCGATGCTAAGTTGGCCCGATGATCTGTCAATTTGAAAGAGCCCGTAAGGTGAATTCTCGTCCACAATGGTGTATGAAAGCACGTCTCCGTAGTCCTGGTCTCTTCCAGGGAGCGGATACCCGACTGACGTTCCAGCTGGAGATCGCTCTCGGATTGTGAACGCTTGAGACGCGAGAATTGGGCAGTCGTTCGCGTCGATCATGTTGACGGTGATGGAGCTTCGCGTGACGAGCCCAGTTGATTCAAACGTCGGGTCAAACACGTCCATCGCCAGGAGGTACTGGAATTTCTCTTCAAAGTCGATGACTGAGTGCGTGAAAGATCCCCCACCAGTCCAAACCAGGTAGACGCTGGAATTCGTGCACACATCTTTGCCAACCGTAGTCTGGGATGTGATGCCGTCAGAGACAACTGGCTGTACGAGTACGAAGAACGAGGTATTCACGAGTTCGTATCGAGAACAAGAGTTGGCATCCGGATCTGAAGCCAAGATACTGCACTTGGCTGCACGCTCCTCTGTCACGATGTCGCCAGTGTTTTCCACAACAGCGCACGTGACAGAACTCAGTATTGGTGCCTCTGGGACATCAAGCACGTTCACGACCACGATCCTATTCCCACAGAGTGAGGACACGTCTTTGTCGCAGACCCGCACACTGATGGAAAAACTGTGCGGGTCTTTCTCGAAATCCAGTGGTCGCGTGGTGGTGATGACACCGCTGGAGCTGCCGATTGCAAACGGAAGGTACGAGCTCATCAGCGACAGCACGTTCATGGAAACTGCGTCAGGATCCGAGAACTTGACTGTGATTACAGCTGATCCAGCGGCTGCATTCTCATTGATCGATCCTCCTTGGCTGTCCAGTACAACGGGAGCTTCGTTCACATCCACCACCGTGATGATTATGGTGGTAGAGCTCACAAACTCGCCATCCGAATACGCGACCGCCAGTTCGTACGCTGTCTGCTGCTCAAAGTCTAAAGATGCGAGTGTCACCATCTGACCGTTGTCGCGAATCGCAAACAAATCAGATGCTCCACTGGCATTAACACTAAGAATCGAGAACCCCCACGTGTCTCCAACCGTGCCATCTACGTCGACCACCTGCAGCGGCTTTCCCACCAGCGTTTGGATCCCGAGGTTTTCTCGTACAGAGAGTGAACTTGAGACCAGTTGCGGCGGCTCGTTCACATTGGTGATGGAGATCTCGATCACGGTTGACACGGAGATCGGTGCGCAGTCCTCAGTGTCGACTCCGTCGCAACTCGTTCCGTTGTCAACGACAGTCACGAGCACCACCACCAACGGGGTCATCTCGTAATCGAACGCTTTCGTCGCGCTCATTGTCCCATTGGATGAGATGTCCACGAAAGTGCTCGCATTTGTGCTGAATGCCAACGTTGAGCCCTTGTCCGGGTCGGTTACAATCACCTGCCCAATGTACCCGATTGAGTTTTCTGGGATCGAGAACTTGGACATGTTGCCGAACACTGGGGCTTCGTTCACATCGGTAATGCGCACTTCGACAACCGAAGTCGCAGTCAGTGCTGTGGGGTATCCAGAATCTGTCGCGCGGACCTCAAAGATGTATTTGCTAGTCGCCTCGTAGTCCAGTGTCCCCCATTGAACGACAAGCTGCCCGGAACACCCTTCAAGGCGGAAAGGAAACGCGCCTGCGTCCTTTTGGACGATGTCGTAGCGTAAGTTGTACGTTTGCCCTGCATCCTGGTCGGTAGCGTGAATGGGGGTCCCAAACGAAGTTCCTGCTAGCGCGTTCTCTCGGACCGTCAGGATGTAGTACGAGCTACTGAAAGCAGGCGCTTCGTTCACGTTCAATACATCGATTTGCACCTCTTGCTCATCAAAGAGGCCCTGTGCATCTGTCGCGCGGACTTTGGCTGTCAAGTACGCTTTCGTCTCGTAGTCGAACGCAGTGGCGTTCAGAACTGAAATGTTGCCAGTCGACGAAACCAGCACGGCCGACGACGCAAAGGCCAGAGAGAAAGCCATGCTATCTCCTGCGTCCGGGTCGACGGCTTCGAGCGTGCCGATCCATTCGCCAACGCCCGGGTTCTCTGCAATCTGGAAAGCGCGCGTCGTGAGGACCGGTGGTTCGTTCACGTCGTCCACATACACAAACAAAGTGCCTTCGGTTGTCAGCCCAAAATGGTCCGAGGCCGCGACTTGGAGAGTGAGCGGCTGGTCTTTGGACGAAATGCTCTCAAAGTCCAGAACTGGGGCGTCAGCTGTTAGCGACAGCTCACCGGCGCTATTGATTTCAAACCGACTGCTCGCTTTTCCATGCAGAAAGTACTCCAGTGGCGACGGATACGCTCCAAAGACATAGAATGTAGTACTACTACTGCTGCTGGGGATGGCGAATGTGCTGGCACTCACAGCCCTGATGTAGATGTCGAACTCCAGCTTGCTTGAGCTGCTCTGAGCCACGACGCCCTCTCCAGCCATGAGAGTGAAGCCGCTGCTAAAAATCCACTGCGGAACATCGGTCCCATCGTGATCCAGCAGCACAAACAAGAAACCAGTGCTTGCAAACGTCAATGAGGTGTTCGACACTGTCGCAAAGCTTGGTCCCGTGACAATGAACGCGCCAGTGAGTGGCTCTGGGAACGAAATCCATTCAAAATCATCGGAGCCGGAGAAGCACTGGGTCGATATCTCTAGTTTTTGCACGTAGACGCTCTGCGTATCCCCATCTGAGACGTCGATTGTCAGGTAGTTGGGGTCGTCGTGCTCTGGGTCTGACGCTGCGATCAGCCCTATCAAACCTCCTATTAGTGAGTTCTCAGCGACCCGAAGCGTTTGGTTCAAGATCACGGGCACTTCGTTCACATTGAGCACAGCCACTCGCGCGGTGCCGCTTACACTCGCTTTGCCGTCAAAGCACGACGTTTCCAGCAGATACTCTCGCTGAGTCTCGAAATCCAGTAGTTCTGTTCGTGTGTACAGCAGGCCGCTCTTGCTCTCGACTGTGAATATCGTACCCCAATTGCTGAGACTGAAGCGAATCTCGTCACCAAAGTCTTCGTCGACGCAATGCAACGACCCCAGCGTTTGCAGCGAGCTGTTCGCTGCCATTTGGCTGGCGCCGGCGTACTCCGTAGCGTAAAACACAGTCGAGGCGAGCTCAGGCACGTCATTCACGTCCAGGACCGAGACTGAGATGTTCCCGATCGTTCGCAGGCCAGATTTGTCACAGACACACTCAGAACCACGACGCTTTGCTTCTCATAGTTCAGAAGCGATGAATTCGCGACTTGGAGTTGCCCCGAGTCCGCATTGACTGTAAATGGCGAGTCTGTGGATAGCACTGCAAACTGAAGCACGTCCCCGCGGTCTTCATCTGACGCATCGACATACCCCACAGTTGTGCCTGCGGGCGAGTTCTCGGCGACCGACAGAGAGGAGCTGTTTCCAATCCGAGGCGCTTCATTCACGTCAACCACAGTGATCACTATCTCGTTCGAGCAGGAGAGAGGTGGCCCGGACGCCGGCACATCGTTCGCCTGGTAGCGAATGCGATACTCGTTCTGTTTCTCAAAGTCTGCGTATCCGCTGCCAGCGCTGAACTGGACGGCGCCCGTTCCAAAATCAATGGCGAATGGGTCACCAGAGGTCCCCACTCGAAGGAACACGTGCGTCTGACCCACATTCGCGTCATTCACTGTGAGTACACACGGTCCTTGCGTTCCAGGCAACCCATTTTGAATCGTCGGTGCGTTCTCAGCGACCCAGCAGGACAGAATCGGACACACTGGCGGGTGGTTGTCGTTCGAGAGTGTAACGGTGACAACGGTCGTGTTCGCCAGTCCTGTCGCGTCTGTCGCCACGAGTGTGACGTTATACGACGACTGGGTTGTCACGTCGAGCTTCCCTTTCTGAAGCAGGGACACAACGCCTGAGCTGGAATCAACTGCAAACAGCTCAGCAATCTTGACTGCGCCATCTTCGATCGTATTGTCGACAGAGTACGTCACCGTATCGTAGGAGTCTGGATCTGCGGCGTGAACCACACCAATCAAAGAGTGCGCTTCCGCCAGTTCATGAATCGCCATCGTGTAGCCTCGATACTGGAATCGCGGAGGCTCAGCGACGTCAACCACCGACACATTGAACTGGAACGGCACAGAGATGTTGTCGAACGTCACCATCACCCCAAGCACGTTCAGCATCGGTGAAGCTGGAGACGAGCTCTGCTGAAGACGCAGCAGCGCTTCGAAGTCACACGACTCGTCGCCAGAGTAGACCGATCCGTCCGGTTCTATCCGAATGGAGTCTGGCACTGGAGTCGTACCGACAAGGGCGAACGAAAAGGCATCACCTTCTGGGTCGAGACCTCGGAGTTGGCCAATCAGAACCTCTGGCGCAGCATTCTCAGCCACTTTCAGATTCTGCGTAGATGCCGACACCAAACCTGGGCTCTCGTTCACGTCATCGACAAAGACAACGACACGAACACTGTCCGAGAGAAAGCCTGCACCAGTGTCCGCCACAGTCAGCTGTAGCTTGTACACTCTGTGTTTCGTAGTCGAACGCGTCTCGGAAAGTCACCAGATCGCATGTCCGGTTTCCTTGCTGGACAATCCGAGCCACTTCAGCGGGATCTGAAGCGACCGCATAGTACAGTCGCTGGTTCCAGTCTTCGTCGATCGCTTCAATGTGGCTCAAAACGAAGCCTGGTGCAGTGTTCTCGGCGACTCGGGTGCAGATGTGCTCGTTCTGTTCGTATCGCTCTCGGATCACGTTTTGCTGGTCGACGAAGCAGTTTCGCTGGAACTTTGGGGCTTCGTTCACGTCCTCAATGTCAATCCGGACGACTGTTCTCGCTTCATTCAGCGCGCTGTCTGTGATAACAACGTTCACCACGTACTGTTGCTTTGTTTCGTAGTCGAGTGACTCAGTCACTGTTAGCTGACCGGTGAGTTCGTCAAGTGCGAACGGCATTGGCCCCGTATCTACCGACGGTGACTCTATGTTGTAGTGTAGCACGTCGAACTGATCTTCGTCGATCGCTGCGAGCGGCATTCCAACATTTGAGTACAGCACCGAGTTCTCTGCCACAGTTCTCACTGTGATGTTCGCGATCACCGGCGGCTCATTCACATCGAGAAGGCTCACAGTGACGCGGCACGTGGATGAGAGTGATGAGATCACTTTTCCCGAACTGCCGTTTCCGTTCACAAAACTGTCGGCGATGCGCAGATCCACGTGTAGCGTAGGAAGTGTTTCGTAATTCAGGAGACTCGGATCACGAACCATGAGAGAATAGATGGATCCTGCTTTCACAACCGAGAACGCTCCGTCGGACGCGTCCTCCGGTACGTTTAGGATCTCATACACGGTAATCGAATTCTTTGCTGACGCGTCGGGGTCGCTCCACTTCAGCTCTCCGACCACTGTCCCTTGCACCGAGTTCTCATTCAGACTGAAGGTCAAATCTTCACACGCCGGCGGTTCATTCACATCCTCAACAAAGATCGAGATCGTATCCGAAATTGCGCTGAGCCCAAAGCGGTCTTTCGCACGGATGCGGATCGCAAACTCTTGGTTGGTTTCGTAGTCGAGCGAGTTGCCACCACTCAAGCGGATCTCTCCACCGCACGAGTGGATCGTGAAATAGTCCACAGAAGCTCCACTTTGGTCCTTTACCTCAAAAATCTCGTACGAAATGGCGTCGTACATGTCGGGATCAAACGCAGCGACAATGACGCCGACAAACGCGCCTCGTTGCGAATTCTCGACGATCGAAAAGTTCTTTTGCGCCGGAAACACGGGCTGTTCATTGACGTCGAGGACGTGGACGCGGACCACAGCAGTGGAAATCTGGTTCTGGTCGTCCGCTGCAGTTACGAGCACGTCGTAGAACGGCGTTGTCTCGAAATCCAAAGCAGACGACAGCTGGATCAAGCCATTCGACGCGTCAATTGAGAATTTCGTCGTTGAGTTTTGTGTCAGCGCCACAGTGTGGTTCTCTGGATCCCACACTGAAATGGAGGCGCCAACAACGCTTTCGCAGTCAGAACAGAGCGCGACGCCAGAGCCGACGGACGCAGTCTCCTTGATCCAGAAGCTCTCTGATACGATCACGGACGGCTCATTGACATCTTGGATGAGGATCTGCACCCTAGTGATGCATCTAAGGTACCCACCATCCGTTGCTTCGACCTGCAGTACGACTGATCGCTGGAACTCGTAGTCGAAGGACTTGATGGCAGATATTTCCCCCGATGAAGCACCGATTGTGAAGAAACCACTAGCATTGCTGCTGCTGCTGCTGCTGCTGGAGCTTGCATCTGCGATAATGCTGTAGGAAAGCGACCCCCACTTGGCTACGACTGACGCGACATCAGGGTCTGACGCAGCGATCATACCCACGACGCTAATAGTATTCTCTTGGAGACTGAGCGTAGTCACTCGCTGGGAGAAGCTGCACACCTCGTTCACGTCCAGCAGCGTGATCACGAGCACACCACTGACCTGTTGGATCGGCGACCCACTGTCTGTGACGACCACAGTGATTTGAACTTCGCGCACAGACTCGTAGTCGAGCGAGGTTTCATCCAGAACCCGCAGGACGCCCGTGCTCTTATCAACAGAGACATCGCCGTTGCTAGATGACCTGCTTGCTGTCGTGTTATCCGCCAACAACAAAAGGGTGCCGCTGATCTCGAACGTATGCGTTTGTCCAGAATCTTGATCACTGACAGCAACTGCGCCGATCACAGCGCCTCGGAGCGCATTCTCCGGGATCGAAAACGTGAACGACGTGATTTGAGGCGCGTCGTTGCGGTCTAGAACGACAATCGTGACTGTCACTGATGCTGAGAGTCCGCCAGTGTCCGTCGCAGTGACCTTGACAGAGTAGATCGAGACGGTCTCGAAGTCCAGCAACGCTTTCGTGGAGATCGTCCCCGAGGTCGCGTTCATCGAGAAAGTACCGGTTGAGTCTTGGATCGAGAACGACAGGACGTCACCAGAGTCAGGGTCATCAACGAGCAAACTTCCATTGATAATCGCAGCCAAGTCAACAGTTGTAAACACTCCAGTCGATACAATCGCACTCTCTGGAACATACAGCAGCACGCCAGCGCTCATCCTCGGTGCTTCGTTCACATTTGTCACCGCAACTTGAACGGTCGCGAAGGCGCAAAGTGCTCCAGGTCCATTGTCGTGCACGCCGACCACCAAAGTGTACGTATTCTGGCACTCAAAGTCGAGCGCCTGTGCGTAGTTCACGTACAACTTGCCAGTCCCAGCGACTGACGAGATCGAGAACGTGTCCAGGTCGTTCCCACTCACGAACGAGTACACGAGCGTGTTGTTCTGGTACGTGTCACTATCGAGTGCTACGATTGTGTCCAATAGTGTCTGGCTTGGCAGGTTTTCTTGAATCGTGAAGGAGTACTCGCTCTTCTGGAACACCGGCGCCTCGTTGCTGTCCGTGATACTGACCATGACCGTCGCCGTACCAGAGAGCCCCCACTGGTCTTCCACGAGCGCAGTGAACTGATACGACTGCTGCGTCTCAAAGTCCAGTGTACCATTCAGTGTGATCGCACCATCGCTCGAGATCACGAACGGCTGCTGGGCACTATTGGAATTCCCCAGAGCCAGGCGGAACGCGAGAGCGGAGTTCGCGTCCTCGTCTTTCGCTGTCAGGAATCCGATGAGAGTGCTCTTCGCCGCGCTCTCGCTGATGGAGAAGGTGTAAAGTGGCTTGAGGAACACTGGGGGCTCGTTCACATCGACAATGTCCAGATATATGACGAGAAGACTTTCGGCGGCAACCTCATTGTTCGTGTACGCGAGTGCGCTCAGCAGCACAATCTTTAACTCACACGCGCTGCTCTTCTCGAAATCGAAAGTGCCATCTTCCAGACGCAACTGGCCGCAAAGGTCAACAGAAACCGTCAGGCTGGTTCCACAGGAGCTTTCCACCACTCCCAGTTGGACATCGCATGTGTCTGCCAAAGGGTTGGCGTCCTGCTCATCCACGACAAAGACTCCCAGTGGGGTTCCTATGAGCCCTTTGACGCCAAGATCCTCTCTAACGGCAAACTGCGCGGATACCCGCATGAAGTATGGAGGCTCGTACACGTCTTCCAGAGTAACGATCAGCTTCATCGAGGCCGTAAGGTTCGCTTTGTCGGCGACACAGACGTCAACCCAGAACGTCGGGTTGTGCTCGTAGTCCAAAGCAGAGGCGTTCAGCACAAGCAGCTGTCCAGTGTTGCTTCCGTGGGAGTTCTGGACCAGAAACGTGTTCGGCTGACTTTGTCCGCAGCCCCAGTACGCCAGCAGCTCGTTCGCATCAGGGTCCATCGCGTGGAAAACCGTCACGACCGTCCCTGCTGCCGCGTTCTCGCTCAGTAGAACCGCCGACAGCTCATCGCTAAACACTGGCGCTTCGTTCACGTCCGTCGCGTAAATGAACCCGACCGCGCTTGTGTTCAGTTCTCCATCGGAAACCTGAATTGTGAGCGAGAAGAAGCGTCGCGAGTCCGCCTCGTAGTCCAAACTGCAACCGACTGCCAGCGAAAGCGCCCCCGACGAGCGGTTCACGACGAAGCAGTCGCTCTCGCCGACGTTTGCCTGTACGATCGAGAACGTCAGAACGGTGTTGTTGTCCGGGTCGGACGCGAGAATCGGGTTCCCAACTTGAGACCCTGGGAGCGTGTCTTCTGGGAGACTCACGTTGAATCTCTGAATAACCGGGGGTTCATTCACATTTACGACTTGCACACTCAGTTGGCCATTGCCCACAAGCCCGTTGTGATCTCTCACAGTGACGATCAGCTGGTAGTCTGTCGTCTTCTCGTAGTCCAGTTGCTTTATCAGCGACACTTGGCCGGAGGACGCGTCAATCGCGAACAGCCCTTCCTCATTCCCGCCTTTGATCGTGTACAAGAAGGTCTTGTATTTCAGGATCTCTGGGTCTGAGGTGAGGTTGAGAAAGGGAACCCCCACGCCCGACCCAATCGCGAGGTCTTCTCTCAGAGACACCGACTGGTTCGTTAGAGACGGCGCCTCGTTCACGTCATTCACGCTAATCGCTATTTGAGCGGTCGCGAACAGCCCAGCGCTGTCCTGGGCCTTGACAACCACTGTGTATTGGGCAATCGTCTCGTAATCAAGAGACTCCACCTGCTGAAACAGCGCACCGGTGAACGCATCAATGCCAAAAGTCGTCGCTGCTTGTCCGCTTTGAGATAGCGAGCGCTCTTCCACGAGACTAAAGGTCACCGTGTCTCCATCCGGATCCACGGCAGTCACGGCTGGCAGGATGCGCGTCTGGCTCGGCAGGTTCTCGTCGATACTGACTTGCATGGACGAAATCTGAGGCGATTCGTTCACATTGTTCACCACCACTCGAATCTCCTGCTGACTGCTCAGACTTCCAAACGAGTCGGTGGCGACGATCAGCAACGAGTACTCGGCCTTCGCTTCGTAGTTGAGCTCAGCACTCACGAGCGTCACTGCGTTGTCTACCACATCGAAGACGCTGGGTAACCCGACGAGTTTGATGGTTACTGCATCGGCGCTCCCATCGCTCAAGGAGTCTGGATCGAACGCGTTCATGGAACCTAGGGCTTTCGTGTCGACTTTTGAGTTCTCGTCGATGTAGAACACTGTCGGGTTTATCCGCGGTCGCTCATTCACATCTCGGATGTAAATTTCGAGTTTTTGCCACGGGGACGCCAGTCCGCCAGCGTCAATGGCTCGCACCAGGAGGATGCACACATACTGCAGTTCATAGTCGACACGTCCAGGATCGCTCACCACCACTAGACCCTGGCTATCCACACTGAACGGACAGGAGCTGCTCGTGTTCTGGTCTGATGCTGAGTGGCTTGAGTAGTTCCATGTATGCGTCCTCCATATAACGTTGGAGCTGCTGGCGTCTTCATCGTCGACCTGGAGAACGCAAACCACCTTGTTGACGAATTTCAAGAGCTGGAGAGCCTCCAGATCGTACGGAATCTCATTGATTTCACACACATGCGGCGAGACCATAGCTGGCGCATCGTTTTCATCGAGAATCTTGACCGTGACAGCACCGCATCCTTGCAACGAAGGCGTGCCTTTGTCCACCGCGCAGATTGTAATGGTCGCGCTTTGAAGCAGCTCGAAGTTCAGCACTGTTGAGTTCGCGACCTTCAGGATTCCTGAGCTGGTGTCGACTGCAAAACCCGTCTCGCCGGGTCCATTTGACGCGAGCAGCTGAAAATCGTACATTCCGTTCCCGAGCGCTGACGAATCTGGATCCTTGGCGTCGATCTAGCACACAACCGTGCCAGCTGGCGAATTCTCACCTACAAAGCACGTCTGATCTGGAACGCTCGGCGGCTCGTTGATGTCAATCACGGTAATGGTCACAACGGAAAGCACTGATGCCCCTGCAGCGTCAGAGACTAAGACCGTCAGGGCGTAGGTGCTGCGTGTCTCATAGTCGAGCAAGTCGACAATCGCGCTCAGCTGTCTGCTCGTCCCGTCAACTGAAAAGATCTCGTCAGGGAAGTTCCCGTCGAGTATCTGAAATCGTGGCGCATCTTCAGCGTCCGGGTCGCTGAAAGGAACGACCCCGCCTTCCAGCAGCACTTTTGAAACTGATGACACAGCAAGCAACAGCATGGTTTAGTTAACCAGAGAATGCGCCAAGCACAGAATGAGATGGACACTGTTTGGTTACCTCGCGCTACCTTGAGCTCCAGCGTCGGCGCCTTTGCGGGGCTCGCTTCAAACGAACTCACTTCGCCGATCCCACCACCTGTGATCAGGAATCTCAACGCTTTCACACTCGAGATGTTCGCGAACGAAGCCTGGAGAAGAGATGCCAAGTTGGGCGACCACAGTGTTTCGCCTTTTGTCTCGGCTGGCAGAGCCCACTGAACGAAGCTGGAGGATCCAAATTTGCTCAGGTCCTTGCCATTGCCAGTGCTTGTCCACGAGCTGTCGGAGCTCTTGAAAATGCGGATCTGGAGGGCGAACGGACCGACTTTCGCGGCCGGGACCTGCACATGAACGTCCGTCCCAGTGGACACGTTTCCGTTAGCACACTAACAAATAGAAACACAAGCAACTTGCGCTTACATTGAAACGAATTTGGACTTGCGACAGCTTCATGGTGTCTGGAAGGCTGATGTTGTCGAACTTGAGCACCACACCAACGTCTGCTTTCGAGTACGCATCGTAGCCCATGCGCAGCGTCTTCCTCGATGGTTGCACCGTGAGCCCTGACGACGCGTTCAAAACTTCGTAATCGCTCCCAGCGGCGAGGATTGGGAACTCAAAAGTCTGCGTGGGCAAGGACGTCCTGCCTGAGTTCGTACCTGCAGAACGAGCCAAAACAGTGATTAGAAACCAGCAACTATCCAGCCACAGCATCAACAAAAAATATTCAACACCTTCTGGGATGGTCAGCGACAGATTGGCTGTGGTAGGCGGCTCGTTCACGTCTCTCGATGTGATGTGGACAGCACAAGTGGTGCTGAGGCGGCCGATGCCGTCGTGGTACACGCCGTCGTCCGATACGAGGACAGATACGTCCGCTGCACGCAAAGAATCCATTTCAAAGTCGAAATTTGGCGTCCTTGAGACGAAAAGCTGCCCCGTGCCTGCGTGGACACCCAGGAACAGGTGGTCCAGAGTAAACGAGAACACGGTGCCTATGTCAGCATCGCGGACGTAGTTGCTTAGAGAAAGTCCAATGTTCGTTCCTAGATCTGCGTTCTCGTTGACAACAAACACCGCGTCGACCGCGCATACTGGCGGGCTGTTCTTCGTAATCACGTTGACGATCACAGTCATCGAGTCCCACGACAGACTCGAGTCCGTCACTTTCGCCAGCATCATGAAGTAGGTGCCTTCGGACAACTCTTGAAGCGCTGCGCTCGAGACAACCGACAGCTCGCCGGTCGTCGAGTTGATTCCAGTCGCACGCCGACCGTCCTGTACTTCAACGCTCAGTTGAGTCACATCGAGGGGCTCGAGTGAGAATGTCAGCACATCGCCGGCATCTTCGTCGGTCGCATGCAGCGCTCCGATCACAGTTCCCTTTGCTGCGTGATTCGACACTGAGAATGAGAGCGTGCGGTTGCTGCTGACGTAGAAATAAGGAGCGTCGTTCCTGTTTTGCACGGTAACACTGAGCACTGACGAAGTGCACGCCATGAAGGGATCACAAGCACTCAGCTCCAGTTTGTATCCCGAAACAACCTCAAAGTCCAGTTGCTTGAGTAGAGAAAGCGTCGGGGACGACGATTCAACAAACCCGAACGCTTGGTCCTCGTTTCCACTTGAAATTCGATACTTAAGCTGCTGGTTCGAGTCCTCGTCGTCGACGTTCCAAGTGATAACCGCAGAGCCCTGTGACGCGCTTTCGAGGACCGTAACATTGATCAACGCAGCACTCGTTGGGGCTTCGTTCAAGTCTTGAATCAGCGCAGTGATCTTGCCAGTGCTCGAGAGCCTTGGTGAGCCTGTGTCCGTCACTCGAACCTTCAGCCACGCATCGTGGTTGTCGATCTTTTCGTAGTTGAGCAGTGAGCTGTTCAAAATCTTGATTTTGCCTCCAAAGGGCTCGACGCTGAAGAGATTCGCGACCGATTGCTCCGTGATCTCGTACAAGAGCGACGCCGATTGGTTCAAGTCCTGATCAGAGGCAGCGACCGTATAGACCCATCCAACCGCGTTTTCATCCACTTGAAATTGCGCGTCTGGGGTCTCGGGCGCTTCATTCACATCGTTCACATGGATCACGAGTGTGCAAGCGCTGCACGCCCCCAGCTGATCACAGGTTGAGAATATGAACTCGTACTCAGCCCTTGACTCGAAATCAAGGGTTCCTGACAAAACGACCAGCGAGCCCTGGGACAACGCAAACAGTCCGCTCGTTGCAGCTGCAGAGTCAAGCAACTGCAGCTCAGGCTCGAGTCCCATGTCTGCTGCGTCAACGTCCTTTGTCGAGATCTTCGGTGAAATCACAGTTCCGATTGGCGAGTTTTCGCTCACAAAGCGGGCTTCAGCGGCGCAAGTGGGAGGCTCGTTCACGTCCGTCACTTGAATCACGATGATCGTTGTAGACCTCAGAGCACCATCGCTCGCACTCGCTGATAGGGTGTAAAAAGATTTCGACTCAAAGTCCAGGACCCCACCTGCTTGGAGTGACAGTTCGCCTGTCGCTGCATCGATGTTGAAAAGACTTGAGTAGTCGCCACCAGCAGGGAACGAATACACAAGAATCGTGCCGTTGTCAGGGTCGACCGCCACCAGAACCCCAATCGAGGAGCCAGTAGCTGCGTCTTCGGGAATCGAAAACGAGTATGCATCTCGGAGGAACTCAGGCGGCTCATTCACGTCTTCCACTATGATCAGCAGGCTGATAGCAACATTGGCGGAAGTGTCGACGTTGTCATGAACCAAGACGCTCAGAGGCAGCTCTCGGGGCATCGCCTCGTAGTCCAGCGCCTGCTTCGCTCGCAGCTGGCCACTGCAGGCATCGACGCTGAAATACGGAGAGAACTCGGACGCGTCCAGCTGGAACACGAGTGTATTGTTCTCCGGGTCCCATGTGATCGACGACAGCGGCGTTCCGATCGGCATCTCAGTGGGCGAGTTCTCTTTTACCCGCAGTTGAAGCACACTGGTGGAAACTTGTGGCGGCTCGTTCACGTTAATGACGTTGATCACGAACTCGGTGGTCAGGTTCAGCCCCGACGCCGGCTTATACACATCCACCAGCATTGTCACTGACGTGGCTTGTTCATAGTCAAGAGGCTGGACCAAAGTCACAACCCCCGAGTGGGAATCTATCATAACGAACGCGCTGGATCCGAGTATCTGGAAGCGCAGATACTCATTCGAGACATTATCGGGATCCGAAGCGTTCACGATAAAGATCGACCGCGGCACGACGCCCATCTCGGGAACGTCAATTCGGTACGGAGGAAAGACAAGCGGCCGCTCCTCAGCATTCAACACTGAGATGTACACCGTTTGCTCTGACGCCAGGAGCCCGCCGTCGATCACCTCCATCACCAGCGCAAACTCCTGCTTTGTCTCGAAATCCAGAGCACTCGGGGACCGGACGGTCAGGTTCCCTGAGCTCGAGTCGATTGCAAAGACGCTGCTGTCATCCATTCGGAAGCGAAGGGGACTCCACGCAGCTCTGGTGTCCTGGTCACTCGCGACCACAGTCATGACAAACTGTCCACGCACTGCACTCTCCAGCACGGAGCCGCGCTGCTCCGAGGGAATCGTTGGCGGCTCGTTCACATCCACTATCGTAACGGAAACGGTTTGGAAAATCGATCTTCGTTGAGCGGAATCATCAACGAGCAGCAACGTGCAATTGACTGATGCAGTCATTTCAAAGTCAAACTTGGACGGGTCATGCACGATCAGGAAGTTGTAGACTGGTTCAATCTCAAACGGACAGCTGTCGCCCACAATCGACACCGCGTAGTGCTCTCTTGGCTCGATCATCTCAAACCCGAGAACGCCGATGTGAGCGCCAGCACTTGGGTTCTCGTCGATCACGAGCGCTCCGATCGCAAACGCTGGGGGATCGTTCTCATCGACCACGCTGAGAGTCACCTCGCATGTGTCTGAGAGTCCGCCCTTGTCGGTCACCTGGACTGTAAAGCGATATGTGGTCTGCAGCTCATAGTCCAGCCAGTCGGTCCGGAAAGCCAATTGGCCTGTTTGTGGGTGGATGGACACGCCTGACGGACGTTCTGGACTAAGCAAGCTGTACGTCAACACATCCGCGAGATCAGGGTCCACGGCATGCACGTCACCCAGTGAGACCACTGGTGCGAAGCATAACAACATTCACAATTTAACAGTCGACGGCGTCAGTTCGTGCAACTAAACCCACACAAAGGAGAGTAGAACAAAGTAAACTTACTTGGCGCAGGTCCCTGCAGTTCCAGGTGCAAGCATGGCACGCCAGTCCAGCTCACGGGCACGAGTCGAATCTGAAGCGCCTTGACGTTCGGGATCGTCACGTCGACAAAAGAGGCATTTTCTGCATCGTGGAACGCCGTAAACAGGTGCGCTTGGGTCTCCGACTTGAGCTTCAGCCGTTTGAACGCCGCTGTTGCAGTGCGTCGAGCCTCCAGGAAGAAGCTCTTCAGACGCCCGGTGCTGCCATCAGCACTGACCCCAGAGTAAATGTGCACTCGGGTCACCATCGATGGTCGTGGGAAGTTCACTTGGACCCATTCCGAGCCTGATAAGTTGGACGCAGCGCACCACGAGCCAGACGCACTGTCACTGCGTAGCACCTCCATTCCATTGTAGCCGTAGCCATGTGCCTTTAGGTTGTTTAAGAACGAACTAGCACTCATCGCGTTGCGTGAAAGAACGGGCTCTGAGATATTGCCGATTAGCTTTCTCTCGATGGCCGCCTTTGAACAGCACATCAACGTTGCGCTGCCGACGTTTTGCTGCGCTTTCGTGCTGTTGGAGAGGCAGTACGCAGTGTCGAGCGTGGTGTTGTTTTCCAGCGGGATACTTCGATGGTAACCATTCTGCGAGTCGGTGCAAACGGATTCCACGTCCACATCACTGCACAATCGAAGGCTCTGACTCTTGCAGAAGTCGTACGCGGCGCTAGACTCAACTGTCGAATTCTCTGTCGCGGGCAAGTCAAAGAAAGATGGAACTGTTCATACAATCGCATATTTCATAGTCGCGTTAGCAGCCAAACCGCAAAACTCCATGGTGACATAAGTGAACAAACAGAGCGTACCAGAGAACGAGAGCAGCTCCTGCACTTGGGTTTCAGAAATCGCCGCCGAGAAGAAGTGGACACGACTGATCCAGCCCGCGAAGCGATTGTCCTGAGTTGACAGCACAGCAGTTTCTGCGATGGCTCGGAAGTCCAAGCCTGCGAAAGCTGCCGAGTCAAGTTCCCCGTCAATGTACACCCGAAAGGCCCCGTCTGCGATAGAGTAGACCACACTCACGTATCTCCAGGACCCGTCGGCCACGTCTGCGATACTCGCAGTCGTAAATTTCCCCACGTGAATCTCCAGCTTGTGGTCTGCAATAGACACGTGCAACGCTGGCTCCGCTAGTTCATTCAGCGTCAGTATGTTCCCAGCACTGCTGGTGCTCTTGATGGTCATCGCTATCGTGAAATCCAGATCTCCAAACGCAAACTTGAACGATGGAGTGGGATCGTACAGATCCTGCGTCAGCGCACCAGTGAAAAACCCTCCCACTGTCGAAAAGTGGTTCACATCGCCAGCTACAATAGAGGCACACATTTTTTGTTAGATGCTGACTTTATAATACCACACACGCGGGGCAGGATAATAAACGTACCTTCAATGAATGGGGTCGGCTCCGCGAGTGTGCGAGTACCGCAACTCGACGGCTGCAGCTTTGGTACTTCGTTCACGTCAATGACGTTGATCGTGAGAGTGCTACAGCCTGACATTCTCGCGATGTAGCCGTTGTTTGCTCCATCGTCAGTAGTGCACAATGAGAAACTCAGCTGCGGCTCCGTTTCGTAGTCCAACTGGGGGGTCCAGAGGTAGACGCTGGCCACGTTGCGGTTGACGGCACGGAAACTGAGCCTCCCGGTGTCTGGCACGACTGAGAATGACAGCACACTGCTAGGATTCGCGTCCGCGCCGACGACCTGGCCAATCAGCAGTCCAGCAGCGCTGTTTTCTGGCACGTTGAACACAAAGTTGCCGACCACAGGAGGGGTGTTCTCGCGACTCACGTAGATTTGGACGATTTGATTCGATGTCGAGGCAAGACCAGCGCCAGCTTCGTCCACTGCCTGCACGGTGACATTGTACGCGTTCCCGCCAACCACCGCCTTTGTGACACGCAGATCACCATTGGCAGCCAATGAAAACAGACCTTCTTGGCTGGAGCTGACAATCTGGTAGGATACTCGAGGCGTGCCCATCTGGATCTATCGCACTCATGTTTCGGACTACGGCGTTGATTGCTGTTGATTCTGGAATGTAGAGTTGCACAGTGTCTTGGTCAAAGAACGGCGGCTCGTTGACATTCTCAATACTGACGATCACGTCAACGGAAATGGAGTTCGACGCGCTGTCCTTGACCCGCACCCGCAGTTCCACCCGTTGCAGCTTCTCAAAGTCCAGCAATGTCGAGTCCATCACTGTCAACTGTCCACTGGAGTTGTCCACAGTGAAGTATCCTGGAGATGGGACGGACGACAACACCTCGAAGATCAACGTATCCCCAGCATCTGGGTCCCGACAGTACGAGTTCAGCGCAGTGCCAACTAGCGATCCCGATGGCGCGTTCTCGGGGATACTCAACAATACCACGTCGCCCCCCAGCAGGACTGGTGGCTCGTTGACGTTTGAGACCGTGACTGTGAAGGTTTGCAGCGATGAGGCTGGGTTCGCAGCTGAGTCCGAAGCGTTGATGGTGATGTCGAAGCGGGCTTGGAGCTCAAAGTCGACCAAAGCGTTGCGGATCTCAATTTGCGCGCATGAGGGCGACGTCGCAACGATTCGAAACGCAGTCGAGTCGCTGTCGTTGGCATAGTTGGACACGTACGAGTACGAGATCGTGCTGTTTTCAGGATCAAAGCCGGTCAAGCGGCCAAAAACAGTTCCGCGAGGTGAGTTCTCGGGGAGAGCGAGCAGCTCCAAGTCGAACGTCGGGGGCTCGTTCACGTCCAACACGCTGATCCAAACTAGAGTGTCAGTGCTCAAGCCGTCTTCGTCAGTCACGCGCACAGTCAGATTGTACGAATTTGTCACTTCGTAGTCCAGCCGGGCATTCGCAGCCACCTCAAGTTGCCCGGCGCTGGTGGTTTCAAAGACTCGCGTCGTCTGGAGACTGGCGATCTCAAACGTGAAGCCTGTGTGCATTCCCTCTGGGTCGACAGCGGTCAAGTGCTCTCCCACGTTTGTAGAAACAGCCGAATTCTCCGCCACGCTTCGATAAATCGGCGACTGAACCACTGGACCCTCGTTCACGTCTGTGACAACGATTTGGACCCATGCTTGCGCTGATAGCGGCGAAGGCGCTCCGCTGTCTCGCACTTCCACCAGCACATCGTACGACTGTCGACTCTCGAAGTCCAGTGTCCCTACTGGAGATAGGGTTATTTGGCCACTGCTCTCGTCGATTTGGAACAATCCTGGCACATCCTGCGTAACGATCGCAAACGTGAAGCTGGTCTTATAGTCGGAAGACTGTGAGTCGTCTTGATCCACCATTTGAAGGGGTTCCCCCACTGTTGCGCCGCCGACACTTGCTTCACTGACGGAACGCACGAGCATCTGGGGGGCGATGGAACTGAAATAGTCCACCGAGACATCCTCCCAACTTCCATTCTCGACTTGAAACTGGAACGTGATCGCATCGTCAGTCGGAGAGAACACGAAGACAGAGACTTTGTGGATCCCCCGTCGCAGTGGGCCATTGAGGTCACTTTCATCCGCGAACTGGAGCTCAGAGCTCGGACGGAACGATCCGGTTGTTGGCGCCAAGACGCGGTCGATTGTGAGCTCGACGCTGACGTTCGCTTGAGAAAGCGTGCGCACTGACACGTTCGAGGCGTTCCAAAGCAAAAAGCTCCACGTTGCCACGACTCCGTACGGTCCACCCGAGCCATTCTCACATAGCGCGAAGTTGCTCACTGCGCGAAGAGATGTGACTCGACTGAAGCAGAACCGGTTCGGTTGGCTGGCAGCTTGGATCGCGTTGACAAAGTCCAGTCCCTGCAAGTTTGTAATTGTGTCATGAGACACAGATCGTGTAGATGCTGTGAGCTCGTAGTCAAGCTTCAGCGCCGGTGGTTCGTTCTCATCCATAACCAAGACGGAGATGTTCGCAGATGTCGACAGCCGGGGATTGCCATTGTCCGACACTAGGATAACGAGCGTGTACTCCTTTTTCTGCTCGTAATCCAGCGTGGACCCGGTCTTAACAAAGAGTTGCCCATTGCAGGACAGAATCCCAAAGAGTTCGTTGCCATCCCCACCGCTTATCTCAAAGGTCAGCTGCTGCCCAACGTCAGGATCTATCGCGACGATCGGCGCACGAATCAAAACGCCGGCAACACTGTTCTCCTTCACTGACACAACAGATAGTAGTACAATAGGCGGCTCATTTACATCCTGCACGTTCACGAGAATATGGGCCACGGAGCACAAAGCAAACACATCGCACGCCTGAATAGATACTTGGAAAGTCGCGCGCATCTCGAAATCAATGGCACCACTTGTCGCTACAACCAGCTGACCTCCGGAGAATGCGAAAGGCACAGGTGCCCCAGAGCTCAGAACAGAGTACGTGACGTTCTGTCCCTCCGGGTCGATCGCAATAGGCAGCGAGCCATCGAGAACAACCGTCCCAACGCCACTGTTCTCTGCGACCGAAGCGTTGGAGATCGCAAACACAGGAGCCTCATTCACGTCCAGTACTCGGATTTCAACGCTCTGCGTGTCGCTCAACCCACCGGAATCAGTCACAGTCACGGACAAAGCGTACCCGCTGGTCGACTCGTAGTCAAAGACCGTGACGTCGATCGCAAAGATCCCACCGGAGCGGCTGTCGATGCGAAACAGACTGCTTACATTGCTCTTCACTAATGCGAAGCGGAGCGTATCTCTCTGGTCTGGATCATGGGCGAGCACAGTGACAAGCGTGGCGGACAAGTCGTTGGCGCTTGACACAATTGTGGCCGTGAACTCACTCACCGCCCCAGACAGCCCAGCAACGATCCCTGGCGGCTCGTTCACATCGAGAACGTTCACGACGAGCGTCGTCGTCGTGGTGCACGGAGTTGCGGCGTCGTCTGTGACAGACACAATGAGCTCAAAGCGACTCTGAGTTTCGAAGTCGAGACTGGTTGAGTTGACTACAGTGAGCTGGCCGGACGAGATCCCTATCGCAAAGATGTCTGACTTCATGTGGAAAGACAGTCTCCCAGCAACCCCAAGAGGATTATCTTCGTCACTTGCGACCAGTGGCGAGCCAACCTGAGTCCCCATTGCGCTGTTTTCCGCCACAAAGCGCGTCTGTGAGTCAAACACTGGGCAGTCGTTCGTGTCCGCGACGTGCACTGTGACCTGGCACTGCACAGTGTTCACAGCGTCGCTCACTCGAACGCGCAGATCATACACTGGCACTGACTCGTAGTTGATCAACGCTAGATCCTGGACAAACAGACTGCCGCTCACGTTCACATAGAAAGTTGGGGACGCATCCATCGCAAACGTCGGCACACCTGCCTCGGAGTCCTTTGCGACCACTTGCAGGAGCCACACATCCTCGCCGACCAGGTTCTCAGAGACCAAAACCTCTTGAGGTTCACACATTGGAGGTTCGTTCTGGTCAATGACGTCAATTTGAAGAGGACAGTGGATCTTCCCAACGCTGGAGTAGGTGGCGGCAAAGTGCAGCTGATACGTCGCCTGGGTTTCAAAATCCAGCGGGATATCGCGACTGACTTGAATTTCGCCGGTCGTGCTGTTGATCTGGAAGGGAGCAGAGCCCAGGAGCTCAAAGGTGACGTCTACAGCGCTGCGTTTGGCAACATTAACGACTCCAACTGATGCGCCAGGCGAGTTTTCCAAGATCTGGAAAACGCTAGAGGGTGACGGACACTCGATGGGTGGGACATCCTGAACGATCGTAATGTAGCACGTGATCGGGACATTGTACAGACCGTCAGTGGCGACCATCGACACGATCAACGTCGTGTCAAATGTTTGTTGCAATTGCACAGTGTCACGCACGACCAGAAACTGGTCGCTCGATACGGCAAACAGCGCTGACATCTGCGAATCCGCAAATGTGAAGTTGAGCGTCACTCCTTCGGGATCCAAGAGGTCCATCTTTGCGATTTGATAACCCACTTCGGCGCTCTGGTGCACGGTTGCGTTGTAGGCAGTAGCTCCCGTGGGCACTTCGTTGGCATCGATGACATCCAGGACTGCGACACACGTACCACTGAGCCCTCGGGCATCAGTTGCCTCGACAATGAAGTAGTGCCGTGTCTGGGTTTCATAGTCCAGCAGACTCTCGAGGACCACGCGACCAACATTGTCGAAAGAGAACCAGGAGCTCGCGTTCACCACTCGAAAGGAGAACGATGTGTCAGCGGGATCTTCGTCTAAGACAGTCAGCGCCGTGGAGAGAACCGTCTTGAGCGGGGCTACTTCGCTCGCTTCAAAGTGCCCGCACTGCGGTTGAGGTGGGTCGTTCACGTCGAGCACCAGCACAGTGACATTGTAGGCAACATTGATGTCGCCACCCCGAATCCCGAGAGTCACGACGTGAGAGCTGTTGCGCTCAAAGTCCGACGGGTTCTGTCCAACGTGAAGACTGTTCGTGAACGAGTCGTAGTAGAATATGCCAAGGACGCTCTGACTCTGCAGAGTGACGACAAACTTCGCGCCTTCGGGGTCGAAGAAGAGAGAGTCAAACTTTGGCTCAATGGCTGCACCCGTGACGGAGTTTTCCGAGATCGTGAGGTTTTGCCCAGAGACGAGAAGAGGCGACTCATTCACATCCAGAATCGAGATTCCAAAGACCTTCTCAACGGAAAGCGCGTCTGCAGACGTGTCGTGCACGCCGACAGTGACGTTGAACGTCTTGCGCAGCGTTGCCACGTTGAACACTCTTCTCCAGACCTCACTCGTGCACGATACCTCCACAAGACGAGCCTGTCGCAGCAGAGGCACCTGGAGTTGCATGGACACTCGGATCGTGCTGGCATTTTGACGAGAGTTCTCCACCACGGCAAACGATGGGAGGGTCTGCTCAGAGGCGTCGACTCGAACTCTTGCTTGGCTTTGTAGAACGTCAGCTATCGACAGTGTGCTGTTGTCGACGTCCACGAAAAGCGTCTGGAGCTCAATCACGCTGTAGTTCTTCAACTCGCCCAAGAACACGACGCTATCCACGACCAGACGATAGGAACCGCAGTCAACGACAACAGGCTGGAAACCTGGTAGAGCCAACGTGTCGTACGAAAATGCCTCGTAGTCGAAACACAGTGGGTTCTTCACGTACACTTGGCCTGATGAAGGCTCGACGCTGACGCAGCCGTCCACGTCCTGAGCTGCCACTGAAAACACAACGCCGCCGCCTTTGTCTTGATCGTAGGCAACCACTGGCGTTCCGATTGGCGAGCCTGTCGGGGTGTTCTCTTTCAGCTCAAAACTGGAGCTCACGATGATCGGGTACTCGTTCACATCAGCCACGAACACTGTCAATGTTCCCTCACTCGCGAGCTGTCCTCTGTCAGTCGCTCGAAACGTCAGCAAATAGGAGTCCTGGCTCTCAAAGTCGAGTGCAGTGGTAGTTGAAAGGATGTTCGCGTTGCCATCAAAGAGAAACGGACACCGCCTGACAGGCGTGCAGGCGACCATAGACAGAGTCATCACGTCTCCAGCATCTGGATCCGACATGACGGCGAAAGTGCTCGCCTGGATGGTCACATTCACATTCTCTTGCACGTAAATGTCGGAAAGGCGAAGTGTCGGTGCTTCGTTCACGTCAAGAATTGAGATACTGACTCCAAACGATGTCGACTGGACAGGCACACCGTTGTCTCGGACTTGTACGACAAGCGCATAAAGGCTGTCACTCTCGTAGTCCAGTCCAGCCGATCGCCGATACACTGCAAAGCTTTGACTCCCCCCGCAGCTCGAGTTCGTCGTTCCGCCGCAAATGAGATCGCAGGAGGTGTCGCTGACTTGGTCCTGAATCAGCACCGGGTTCAAATTACTGCACAGGCATTTTGTACTCGCATAGAGCGTCATAAACTGGCTTGAAACACAGCTTCTGGAGCAGTCAGATATCGGCGCAAATGAAGACGATACGTTTGTGATGGTCATAATGGTCACGTCCTGGACGCTTTTAAAACAGCCCACAAACACGTCCGAAGGTCCTTTCCCCACGAGAAGCTGCCCAGAGTCTGGATTGAGCGAGAAGAAGTTGTCGTCATTCCCACTGACGATCGAAAAGACGAGCTTTTGACCAAAGTCCGGGTCCGAAACAGCGAGAGGAAGCCCGACCGCCTGGTTCTCCTTGCTGTTTTCCCGAATCTCCTTGGTTTGAGTAAGTTGTGCCACAGGAGGTTCGTTGACATCCAGTACCTTCACGACCAGCAACGCATTAACTGTGAGCGGCTGCTCGGATCGAACTTCCGTGATCATGAGCTCCAGCAAATGCACGGGGACTGTTTCGTAATCGAGCGCTGCCTTGGCGACTACGAGGGTTCGATTCCTCACGCTAAACAGCCCGAGCGCGTTTCCACCGGTGATATTCACCACTATGTCGTCGCCATCGGGGTCAGACGCTTGGAGCGCGCCAACGAGAACCCCAGCTCCAGCGTCTTCGGGGATGCTGAGCGCCAAGCTCGAGTTCATTGTTGGCGCTTCGTTCATGTCGATGATCCAAACTGTGGTCGGTGCTGATGAAGTCAAGCCGGTCGGGTCCCGAACCTGGACAACCAGATCGTACCTGTTGAGTGTTTCAAAGTCAAGCTCTTGGGTACTTCGGTGAATGTAGCCGGTCGACGCCTCAATCTCAAACGCGCTCGAGAACTCGTTGCTCTGAAGCGAATACGTGAGATTCGCTGCTCCGGTGTCTTCGTCATCTGCGAGGATGTAGTCAGCTGGGGCTAAGAGAAAGCAAAGAAGTAGATCACAACTTCAGTATCGAACGTAACGCATCGCCACAGAGAGCTAAAGCACAAGTCATCACCGTCACTTACCAAAAGCCGCCACAGATGTTCTTGGGTATTGGAGACCTTGCAACTGGGAAACGGTGACCCACGTCTGACTCGAAGTGTTAAAACTCTGAACCGCGATCGTCGTGACGCAGTTGTCCGCGCTTAGCGCTGTCTGAATAGTAACTTTCGACGCGTCGACCTTGGTTCTGAACTGGAGTTCGATCCATTTCCCCGCGTCGCCACTGTCCAAAGCCTTCAAGAGAGCGACCGTGTTCTTGTCGCTGTCTAGCGCAAGCGTAAGGTCGGACCCGTCCGAAGCTGCAATCGAAGTCAGCGCGTTCCCAAGATTTACTTTCTTTCGCTCTGAGAACCAGCTCAGCTCTGCGATCCCAAGAGGACCGGGTCCAAAGTCCGAGACGACAAGAAGGCGCCATCTCGTCCCGCTAGTAGTGGAAAGTCCCCAAACCGACAGTGAAGGTGGGCCGTTGGCAACTGAGGCTGCGTTTCCGCCTCGAGCCGTTAACGCGTTGTCTGCGCCGCTAGTATCAGCCAAGTCACCATCAAACCTGCCAAACAAAAATGTGCAGGTAGTGAATGTTAGCAAGAGACACACAAAACAAAGAACGAGAATCTGAGTGCGAGCCACATTAGGCAAATCTGCTGGTTGATGTACCTGTAGTTAGTGATCAGACTTGCCGCACCGCCAGGTTCGATTCGACCAAGATTGTTCTTGATGTACTCAGCTGACTTGACTTCCCCCACCATCGGAGCTGCACAAAGCATACACAAAAACAAACTTGCGTGAGCTAAGCAAGCATGGCACAAGAACTGATTCAAATAAAGACAGGGAATGACACGTACCTCGTCGATCAAGAACGTAAAGGGCTTCATTGGGCAGGCGACGCTGCCGAAGCACGAGCCGATGATGAGCTCTCCGCCTGAGTCGCATTTTGCCCCACCGAGCGACGGGATCCGCGTCTGCGAAATCGAGATCCCATCGATATATAGAAGTGCGTCTCCTGTGAGGCCGTCGAACGTCACAGCCACGTGATACCACACACCCTGCGTTAGCTTCGCTTTGGTGCTGACCGCGACGTCGTACAGGATGAGCTTTAGAGTCTCTGACGAGTACGAAATCTGGATGACCACGCGCGTCTTTGACACTACTGCCTTTGTGTAGGTGAAGATCGTCCCCTCGTTCGCACTGATCCGAACCCAAAACTGGAGCGTCAGGCCCAACACGGATGTGGCAAACGTCACGGGGTTCCGATACACAAACTGGTTCTCTGCAGTGATTGACAGTGCGCTCAGCGACTTGCCGCCTGGGAGTAGGTCGTAACGCTGACATGTACTGCATGGCTCATAGGTGGTAGGAGCTTCTTTCAAAAGTACACACTGCGAGGCTGCGTCGTCAAAGATCAGAGACTTGCAGAGCGCCAATCCGCTGCAAAGTTGCATGCACACACCAGGGGACATTGTCGAACGGACGCTCAGTCTTGGACTCAAATCGGCAGTTTGATTACACGCTCCTTGGTACTGGAACCTTGACTTTGCGACAGTGCGCCGACCTGCGTTCTCTTCGATGAGCAGGTGCTGCTTCGGCACAAAAAACGGCGTTTCGTTCACGTCCTGCACGTTGACCGTGAAATCCACACGAGCCGAGGCTCCAGCATGGTCCTTCACGCCCACACCAACTGCGTACGATGCCCGCATCTCAAAATCAACTGAATCGATGGTTGAAAGCTGATACGATGTCGCGTTCACCTGCACCAGGGCAAATACGCGAGAAGAATCCGCGAGCGTGACTGTAAACGATTCGCCTGCATCTTCATCAGTGATTGAGAAGTATCCGACCTGTGACCCGATAGGTGCTGACTCTGGGAGGTTCGCCACCGTCGCTGATGTGCCGGGGTACGCTGGAGAGAAGGTGACTTGAGGCGGATCGTTCACATCCAGCACTTGAACAACCGCAGTGACCACCGTCGTTTGCTTCTCAAGACGCGCGTTTCGCACCAAAATCGAGACGTTGTAGCTCGATTTGACTTCAAAGTTCAACGCTCGAAGCGCTGAGAGCTGACCCGAAGTGCGACTGATCGCAAATTCAGAACTCGCATCCTGGATTTCAAACAAGAACGACGTGGCAGTCCGACTTTTCGTGTCTTGGTCTGTACAGGATTGCCACAAAGTGGTCCCCACCAGAGCATTCGGCGCGTTGTTTTCAGCAATCCTGAACGACAGTGTAGGAGAACACACAGGCGGCTCAATCTCGTTCAGAATCACAATCACAACTGTGCATTGCGCCGCCAGAGGTGCTGGTGCGTCGTCCTAAACTCCGATCACCAGCGTGAACAGATTCCACGCCTCGTAGTCCGAAATGTTGGTGCCGACTCTGATGACGCCAGTGGTGTCGTTGATTTGAAACATGTCGTAGTCGTCACCGCGCACAATCGCAAATGAGAGCGTGTCGCCCACATCTTTGTCACTGGCGGAGACTTTCCCAATGAGCGAACCGTACGCTGTGTTTTCCTTCAGCTCCAGCCGCGCGCTTGTGCACTGAGGCGCGTTGTTCAGTCCTCGCGACATGATCCCGAGAATGATCTGCGAGTACGACGACGCGTCCTCAGTGTCGCTGACGCGCAGCGTGATGTTATACCGCGTTCTAGTCGTAAGTGTGACGCCTACTTTGGCCGACACGTTGCACAAAGTGTAGTCTTCGTTGCTCTCGACCATGAACTTGCCCGATGTATCCGCTTGAATGGAGCAGAACCCGCCCACTTGGTCAGGGTCTCGGTCGTCCACTATCAGCGATATCACCCCATACGAGCCATCACTCAGTCGGTTGACGTCGATTGGGTAGTAACTCTGGAAATCAAAAGTGTCCACAAAGAACGGCGGCGATGGAGAGTCAAGCACTTCGATTAGAACCGCATCTGATAGCCCAGTCGCGCCATCCGTGTCCGTTGCTCGAATGATCAGCGAATAGAGTTGAACAATGTTGACGTCCAATTTCGAGACGAGACTCAACTGCCCCGACGATGCCGAGATTGAAAATTGGTGGAACGGATCACCCGAGTAGATGTCGTACACAAGCGAGGCTGTCTGTCCTGCGTCCTGGTCGACTGCAGTTACAGGCATTCCGATCAACACCCCCGGGCTTGTGTTCTCCTCGATCGTCGTATTCATCACAACAGTAAACACGGGAGCATCTGGGCCGTCAATGATCGTCACCGTGTTCGGTCCAAACTCCGAACAAAGCCCCAGCGGATCGCAGGCGCGGAGAAACACCGTGAACGTCCGTGCCGAAAGCGTTTCGTAGTCGATAGCAGCGGAGATCACGATAGCGTCGCCGTCGAGCGCAAACAGGTCCAGGAATCCGCTGGTCGAGTTGATAATCGCGTGCTCAACTGTGTCGCCCTCAGGGTCCGGCGAAACGATGGTGTAGACAACCGTTCCGACCTGTTGATTCTCAACCACTGAGAGGGAAAACACGACCCCGCTTGGTGGTTCATTCACGTCGACCACGTAAATCGTCATCGTGTTGGTAGCCGAGCCGCCACTTCCGTCGGAGACTCCAATGCTGACGTGCAAGACAGGCGCTGTTTCATAGTCAAGCATTCCTATCGCCCACAATTGATTGTTGACGATGGAAACCATGTCTGAGCTGTTCTTGAGTGTGAATGTGAAGGTCGTACCGCTGTCTTCGTCGAACGCAAACGCTGTCAGGTCCCCGATCAAGCAGTCGTTTCCCGTGCATGCTTCGAGGACGTCAAACACGCCACTGTACAGCACTGGGTCTTCGTTCACATCCAGGATCGCGATCGTGTAGTCGCACGTATCGTGCCGATCGGTCGAGTCAGTGAATTTCACGCGAAACGACATGGAGTCTTGTGCCTCGTAGTTGAGAGATATAAAGAGTGACACTCGCCCAGTAGTTGAACTGACGCTGACGGCTCCTTTCAGCGTCTGCGCGACGAGTGTGTACGTCAGCACATCACCCATGTCGGGATCGAACACGAATTCATTGAGCTCTCCAACCACTGACTGCAGTGAGGCGTTTTCTGAGATGCTAAACGAGTTAGAAGTACACGTGGGCGGCTCCGGGACGTCTTCGACTGTAATCGTGACCAGCCCAAACGCAGAGAGCCCGCCGAGATCTGTCACGGAGATGTTCAAAGAGTAACTACTCTGCGTCTCAAAGTCCAGTGCCTTTGCCACCACCACGTTCCCGTACGCATTCACCACGAAGTTGCCGTTCCCATTCCCAGACACGATCACAAATTTGAATGCGTCAAATGCGTCGGGGTCGAACACTGTGAGACGCGGCGACAACACGATAGGCGGGAGCACATTCTCTTTCGTTCGGATCGTGAAACCAGCATTCACGAAGGACGGCGGCTCGTTCACATCGACGACGCTCACTTGGACCTCGCACGCAGAGTACACGAGCCCCGACACTGTGTCGTTCACCACGAGCACCAGATTGTAGCGGTTGAGCGTCTCGTAGTCCAGAGCTTGGGTAAGTGTGACCTTCACATCACTATTCAGCACAAACGGGTTGCTCGCAGCCGCAGACACGCTGGAGGATCCATCCGGAACGAGCTGATACGTGACGCTGGCCGGTGCGCTCGCAAGCAAAAAGCTGACTGCGGAGACGTAGCTCGCCATCGCCTCTGGGATACTGATCTGCTGCTTCTGTCCCACGCAAACGGCGGTGTTGGCAAACGACATGGTCACGGACCGCTCGCCATCAGCGCACGAGTACCCGTCGGGGCACTTGCGGAAACCAGATCTTCGATGGCTCGGTGCTGCTTCTGGGATCGAGTAGTAGCCTGTCGGCACGCTCGTCGGTGCGTAGAAATCCACTGCTTGGATCAGAGGCACGCTGGTTTGCAGGCGGTAGCTCGATCCGGCAGTGACCAGAGTGAACTCGGTCCAGGGGCTCAACGGGGTGTCTCTCTCGCCCAGAAACACAAAGCTCCCAGCCAAATCACCGCTCATCACCTGGCTTTCACTGCCGCCGTATTTCAGCATCGCAGTCGTGAACGCGCTGCTCAGAGCGCCACTGCGCACGTTGACACCAATAACCAGCAGCAGGTCGCCCTTGGACGACGAGCTCAGTTCCGTGACGAATTGGTCGGCGGACGACGCATCGACTGCTGCCGACGTCACGAGCACTCCGTGGCTAGAGAAAGTGACCATGAGCAGCAGGTTTGAGCCTTGGCTCAGCTCGCGCAGACTTTTGTCGTTGACGACCACGTATGTTGTGCAGCTCGGCGCCACACTGCCGCAGACGCTAGCGTCGACGTCCAAGTAGATTGACTGTGCGTCCAGCGCGTCGCAGCGCAGACTTTCAAACCTGGTGGTGGTGGTTGTGGCACTAGCGATGGACTTGCGGAAGAGCATCGAGCGCTTGGCGCGGAACGACGACTCCAAGCCGAGCAGCGTCACCACGTGCGGTCCGTGGGTCGACACGAAAGAGAACGAGACAGCGCTCGCAGTCGTTTCTTTCATGGCCACGTTGCCGTCCACGCGCACGAGCAGCCCCCAGTCGAAGCCCGCGAGCGGCAGCTGGAACTCGATCGTCGGACTGGTCGTCGCGCGCTCAAAGTAGGTGATGGTGACGTTGTGGCCGACGCCGCCAGACCAGCTCGTGCTGAACCGCGAGGCGTTCACGTCCTTGAGCTCAAAGAGGTCGAGCGCCTCCGTGGTCGTCGTACCCGCGAACAGCAGATCAACAACGCCATTGTCATCGCCGCTGCCGCTCGACTGCGTGGTCAGCGGCGCCAGCACGTAGCTGATGGCGGCAGGCGCGATCACGACCTGCGCCGCGCTCGTGGACGTCGCTGGACAGACGCTGACGCTCCCGGGCGCGCACACGCAGCCGTTGGCGCACTTTCCGGAGCAGAGCGGGTGCGAGAGACCGGCGGAGACGCCGAAGCGCGTCGCGGGACACTGCTTCTTGACGCCATTCTGGCAGAAATGGCCCGGCGGACACCACAACAGGGCAGAGCGTGCACCGACCGAATAGTGACCCAGGGGCACTGCCAACGGCGCCATGTTGCCGCGCGGACAGTACACTCAGTTAGATTCGCACTTGCGCAGATCGCGCAGTGCGCAACCAGAAGAAATCAATGTGGAGCAATAGAAGCCCGCGGGCACGGGGCTGCAGTGCGTCTGGCCCGGCGTTGAGTACGTCCCATTGGCGCACGCGACCAGGTCCTGCGGCGTTGTTTGCGCCTGCGAGCCAACGAAGCCCTCGGGGACAGCGAGACACGCGCCGGCTCCCGCAGTCGAGTACGTGCCAGCGGCACACGGTGCAGGCGCAGCGGCCTTTGAAGCGCAGTAGAAACCTGTTGGACATGCGAGGCACGCAGTGACACCGGCGCCTCCAGTCAGAGGATTGTACGTGCCCGCGGGACAGTTAGTGCACGTCTGGGCGTGGCGCTCGCCGTAGGTGCCAGCCGGACACGCAGTGCAGCCGCTCGCGCCGCCGCTAACTGACCCGAATGGACATGCGCTCGGCCGGAGCAGCAGCGCAGACGAGTCGTAGCCGTCGGCGTTGCCCCAGACGACACCACCCGTGCGTTTGCACCAGCCGCGTGCCCACGGAGCGAACGTCGCGCACGCCGGGACGACCTGGTACGGCGCGTTGAGGTTCGACTTGCTGGCAAAGCAGTCGTTGAACCAGAAGCCGCTGTGTCCTCTGCGCGCGCAGTGATACCGTGCCGTGCGGTCGTTGTCCTGGTCGGGCGTGCTGAAGTACGAGTTGTTGAGCGCCGTGAGGGCATCCGCAGCTGTGCTTGCGCTCAAGTCGTAGCCGCGCACGCGCAAAAGGTACTTCTCACCGGCCCCAGCAACGCGCAAGTCCGCGTAGTACGCTGAGCTGGACACCTGGGCTTTCGAGAGCACGACCATGGCTTCGGTCGGCTGCTTGGTGATGGTCGCCAAGAGGTCGTTGCCGATCCACCACTCGCTGGAGCTACCCATGCCGAAGCCGTCGCGGTACTCTTTCCACTTCCTGTTGAAGCCTAGGTTGCCGTTCGCGCGCCGCTGAGCCACGAGCCACCCGTCCGAGCACGGTGCGTACACTGGGGCAGACGCGACGTCAAGTTGAATGTAGTACCGCCCGTCGGGGTTCAGGTCGCCAAACGCAGCACGCTCTTCTTTCAAGTGCGAGCACGACGTCGCCGGGTTGTCCGGCGAGAGACCCAGCGGCGACTGGAACGTGAAGTCCATCTCCATCGAGACCTCGTCGATGCCGAACGAGAGCACCGAGACGGATCCAAAGTCCACTGCAAAGCGCAGCGTGACGGCACCACTTGTGGCAACCACGCCTCGCACGATGAAGCTCTTGCGCGCGCGATAGAACATCAGGTCGTTGCGCGACGACGGACCCTTCTCGTTGCAGTAGTACAGGTTTGTCTCGTCGACGAGCTCTTCCCGCACGAGCCGAGTGCCCAAGTAGACGCGAATGACCTTTGCGTCTGCTGACATCGCCACGAGCTTCTGCAGTAACGACCACACGCTCGGCTTGAAGGCAAAGTAGTACGTGAACTTGATGCGCACGTTAGACGCCTGGAGCCCCGTGTTCAGCTGACTCACGGTCTTCTCGACGTAAGCACTCTGACGAGTGAACGCTTGGCCACCGAGGACCGTGATGCCCTGACAAAGCTGATCCCACTTGTCAGCGGTGCTCCCCCACGACGTGCCCCACAGATTGTCGTCTTTGTTGCCGTTGAAAGAATCCTGGAGCACGGTGCGCCACAGCGTCGATGGCGTCGCGTCGTTCGTGGAGCAGAGGTACTTGGTGGTTTGGATGCCGCGACTATCGAAGCTGAGCATGATGCCATCACCCACGCTCTGCGCTTCAGCGTACGCGTGCATGCCCAACCAGAGCCGCTTTCCGGCGCGGTTCGTGAACGTGACCGAGTCGTCATCGCTGCTGATGATGTCGCGCAGCCACCACTTGCCCGAGTCGATTGCCGCCCACTGAGAGGTCGCGCTGTTGTCTGACGGTAGCTCCAACCTTGTGTTGAGCACGGTGTTCGCGATGCCAGGCACAGTCGCGAAGAAGTAGGACCCGTACTTTCGGTGCATCGCAATGAAATGGCCGGGCGAGCGCGGCACAACCTGAGCGAGCCCCATCTCCTTGCAGCTGTCGTAGTCGCTCGGGCCAATCGTTGCTCGACAGCCGACATCGTTCGAGCCAAAGTCGCACGGGACCAGAGTGTATCCTTTCCCAGCGTCCGCGACCATGTCGCAGTACGCCCTGGTGAAGCCAGCGCCTGTGGCGATGACATACATCCCGCTGGAGGCTTTCGCAGCATCGGATTTGATCGCACTGCAGCTCTTCGGGACGTTCAAGTGGATCACGGCTTTTCCATCGCGACCGTAGCCCTTGGACAAGATGGTTCGACGAAGTGCGCTCGACGTGAGCTGGTAGCACCTCTCATTCTCAAAGCTGAACCCCATGCAGTCGTTCGTTGCCCGGCAGATACATCGACACCGTTCTGCGATGGTGCGAGGGCTCGAGCACCCAGTGAGGCGCATGTGTCGTCGCCGTTGCACTTGTGTAGCAGTGAATCGCTTGAGACCAAGTCCCATTTCCTTTTCTGAAGCGTCGTCCACACATTCTCACTCGCATTTGGGTCCACCGCGCGAAGGAAGGATGTCTTGGTGGTGTCTGCGAAGAGTTTCGACTGGTTCTGCGCCATGAACAGGTTGCACGCGCTGGAGATGCTGCTGTGCATGCCCATTTTGCAGAGATTGTGCTGTGCGCATGCGCTCGTACAGGCATTGAGTGAAAGGCGAGCGCCGCGATCGACGACAACGATCTGAGAAGTGACGCTCTTCATCTGGTACCCGGCTTTTGTGGACGTCGTGACATCGAGAAAGATCCTGTGAGTCCCGACACCAGCATCCACGACTGCGTGCATGACCATGGGCTCGCAACTTCCGAGGGCGACCGAGTTGGAGATCGAGTAGAAGACGCCGTCGTGAATGAAGCTGTTCGACTTGGAGATCTTCGCGAGAAGCTATTCGTTCGCTGCGCTCCGACAAATGACAGCGGAGACACGAATAATCAGCGTACTTGGGACAGTTAGCTGCACGTCGCGGGAGAACACGGTCGCTGACAGGGACACGACAGAGTTGTCGACTTTGATGCTGATCAGCGATGCTCCTGGGAGAAACGTGGCAGTCATTCTCTCGCCGACGATCTTCGCACTCTTCGCTCCTGTGTAGAGGTAGCTTAACGAGATGTTGAAATTGCTGCTGCTCGCATCAGGAAGCTCGATGAACGCGGAGTAGTCCAACGCTGCGCTGGAGGGCTGAATGAACGAGTTGTCCAAACGATACTGACTTGCAAGCGCAGCAGTCGATAGAGAGGACCGATTAAGTGCGAAAGCGAGGTCGAGGCTGAAGCTCTTTGCGGCCGTGTCGTCGATGAAGAACCGACCGGTAAACGCGCAGAGAAGCACCCCTGGCGTGAATCGAGAGATCTGGGAAGTTGCAAGTCCTGGGAGTATGCCCCACTTGCCGATTTGCGTGATCGAGGCTGCTAGCTCTGTCGATCGTGCGCTTGCTGTCGTATTCGCTGGCAAGTAGGTGATGGAGACCCGAGACGAAGAGTTGAACGAGTCTGTGAACCTGCAGTTCGCGTTCGCAACAGAGCGAAGACGCACTGCGAACTGCGCGTCGGTGCTCAGTTTTTGAAGCTGAAGGGTGGACACCCCCCGAGCGACGTCGCCTGTCTTCGGCGCTCGCTCTTTCTGCGCCACCGCGGTGACGGTGGTGTCGGCATCCGAGAGCGCGACCCACTTGAGCAACTCGCTTTCAATCGCACTGACGGACGCTGCGGCTGGCGTTGACGCTTCGCGACTGAACAGCACGCTTGAGGGCTCAAAGTTCTGCGAAATCCCATAGATTTGAAGCATGTGAGGCCCTGGCATGATCTGCATGTCCACTTTGAGAGCTTTCGAAAGCGTGTTCCCCCAGAACGTCGTGGAGCCCATGAAATCTTGGACAATTTGTCCATCCAACGCGATCAGACCGCCACTCCCCACTCGAAATGGCAGCCCGAGGTACCAGGACCAGCTCGTCGTATTCGGACTTGACTCGACGAACTCGATCTGAAGGAGAAAGCCGACACTGCTGCTGACTTTTGCTACGCGACCGCACAAATCGCTCCTGGAATTGTAGAAACTCGCCAGCGACGTGAGCTGGCGATGGCAGAATCCTTCGCTCTCCACGGGTTGCGCAGCTGCGTCAAAGTCGCTTTTGAAATCTTTTCCCTGGCCGCTCTTGTACGCCTTGGTGGTCCTCTTGGACGTGTATTCGATCTTCACGAACGGACCCTGCGAGACTGATAACACGGCAAAGGTATCATACAAGAGAAAGTGTCATAGCTAGTTAGAAACTCGTCTATCGTTCAGTATCGAGCGATGCACGAAGAGCAATGCGTACTCGGGTAGTTCATGCGCGCATCCACAACTTTCTCAGTGTAGCAGCGAGGATCCTGTGCAACAAAAACGACAACAGCACAAGGCTCACGGTCAGCAATATAGGCGCAGGATACCAGCCTTGCATCGAGGTGCTCGCACCAGTTGGTAATTCGCGTGCACAAGCAGCAGCCCAGTGGCTGGCGACGCAATCGTTGCAGTTCTGCCTCCATCGAGGTTGTCGTATGTCACGCTCGGCAGAACTGCACACAAGACAGGCACAGCGCACGTTAGTCATTCATGCAGAAGACTACGATGGCTGCAAACCATCGGGATCTTTTGGGTCGCAATGGTGAGCGAAAGATCGCAGACGTACATGGAAGCAGCTCAGCGAGCGTGTCCGCTGGTCGGGAGCCGTTGATCTGCTGGAACACGGCAGCGTGCGCGTAATACGGAGCTGTAAGCAGCGCGCTCTTGCAGAGAAGCAGCAGCAGGTGGCGGAGCTCCATGGCCTTCGCTCCTTTCTTCCTTCCGCTTGTTCTTCTGGATAATGAATGATGCGCAGGAGGCTCTTCGCGGAGCTTTTGGATCTTGTGGAGTCACGCTCCCTCTAAAGTACGACTGGGTTACGTTGTAGCCCACAGTAACCTGCATGCTTTTCAAATCAGATTTAGACGATCTGAGCGTCAGGCTGCGCTCAGTGCTCCAGCAGCATTCGGAGAATCTCGAAGTCCTCATTGCATCGGACTGCGTACATCAGTGGGAGATCGCCATGCCGACCGCCTGGGGTCTCCGTGTCTGCTCTGTGCTCGAGCAGAATGCGAACTTCGACGCAGCCATGCACCACTGCGGCCGTGAGCGGCTTTCACTGGTGGTCTAAATTGATCTGTGCGCCATTCGGCAACAGCATCTCCACCATGCGGCCGTCGTTTCTGGACGCATCGAACGCCAGTGGCGAGTATCCGTGGTACGGTCCATGACGAGCGGCTGCGGGGGCGTCGAAGGGAAGATCGCCATTCTCGAGCAGCAGTGTCGTCATTTAAGACCGCCACGTGCACCAGGTTCTCCCTGGCGTGCGGCAGGTTTACTGTTCCATGGCGAGCGTTCGCACGCGCGGTGGCTGCAGTACGAACAGAAACATTGAAAGAACAGGATGAAGTAATCGTCGTGATTAATCCCTCGCGACGATTACATTTGACAAGAGAGTAGTGTAACCGTTTTGTGGGTTAATCCAGACGGTTACAGGATGTCATGATTTAATAATCACGAAAGGTTGACTGGGTGAAACGGTTTCTTGCTGGCTCTCCATTCTCTGGTTGGCTTCGCACTTGACGAGATTAATCGCTTCGTCGTCCAGAAATTAATTCATGGTTGCTGTACCCTCGTGACCGTGATTAGAAAAATACAAATCTTTCCAGATCTCCCTCCGCAGTGGTACGATCGTACCTCAGTGCATTCCGCGCATTTCTGAAGCTCTGAAAGCTCGACGAAGCGCGCGAGGCCCCACATCCTTGTTGCGGCCTGAGGACCATCTTAGAGAAAAAGAGGTATTCTATTTGCCGTACGCGTTTAAGAATCCTGGGACTGTTTGATCACTGTGACTATCGAGGTTTGTCGTTGCTTGGACAGTTGCCCTTGGACATCGTTTTGCAGGAGACGATGCACTTGCCTGAACCGTTCGTTGTCTTCTCCGAAGAGTCCTCCTGTAGCGTTATAGGGTTTTCCGTCCCCGCGAGTCCATTGCTATGTTCGCCAGGTAATCTGCCGTCTTGTTCTGTTCACGCCGTACATGGTACCAACTCGTCCATGCAAGAGGGCCATTTTATCAGTTCTGTGCACTTCACTTTCACAACATGATGCATTCATTATTGCCAGATTATTTGAAGCGAGATTTCAAGGACGACGAGCACACAAGAGTGAACACGGACGTCCGACCCTGAACTTCAGGCTTCATGCTGAAGCCATTGTACGTGTGACTGTCGAGGCTGTCAGAGCTTCGCGGACGATGGTGAAGGTGTCTCAGCGAGAGGAGTCGGATTAGACGGAAACACCCCGCGCACGCAGAGAAAATGACGGATCCTGAATCTCAGCTTTAGCTGGAGGCGTCCAAAAGAGCGAAATTGGGGCAGTGCATGATCCTGTGCCTTGAACCGCATGCGATTGCGACATGCTCTGATTACCAACGAAATTTTAATCCGTGTGGCCAAACATCTGGTGGACGTGTTGAGGCGGAGTTGTAGCTGCAAACAAACTTGGGATAGGCTCTGGCCATCCAAAAGTAGGGAGCAAGACTCTCAATGGCGCGGCGCGTTTGTTGCGAAGCATTTGGTCATCCTAACTAGGACGAAAGGGGGGAAGGCCGCAGTGCATGTGGTCACTTTCGAGCTCTTCTTGAAGAGCGCAACTTGGTGTTGTGTTCTTCCATTTGGATTTTCTTTCGTTTGACAGTGCAACAACATCGTCAAGCGAAGGATAACTGTCGCTGCTGTCCATCCCTTGCGAAACATTCCGGAGAGCCCCACAGTTCTCCTCAAAAGTGATCGTTCAGCATGCACTGTTAACAGAATCGAAAAGTAATCTGCCTCACAAAATGATGATTTATTGTGACCGGCAAATAGATCTGAGTTTTTGCTCTGATTACGCAGTTCCGAACCCGCGGGATGTCATGCCATGCGCAGGATTCGTAGGACTCAAAGATGGTGAGGGTCTCGAGACCAATCCTGGCACCTCGTCCGCACGTGCGGAAACCAGCTGTCGTGGCGTTGACGGCGTTTGACATCCGGACCAACGACTGAGAAGGAAGAAGAGCAACCGAAGCTTGTGCGCTTTACCCTGGAGGAGCTGCTCGCTTTCAGGAGCTCATTTCCCAATCGGAGCCCCAGCACCCGCACGCACCTCAGTCTTCAACCGCCTACCCCTCCAAAATGCCAGGCAGAACCTCCACCGTCGTTGCTATCAGCGCCGTGCTCGCCATCGCGCAAGTCGCCGCCAGAGCAACGTACCCTGCCAGGATTCCGAACGGCGCCAACGTGGTCGGAGTGGATGCCCTGGGCCACGTGGACACCTCGGGTGGTGGCGCACGCAACGCCTTTGGCCAAGCCTTTGCCAGCGCGGATCTCGCCTGGACCAAAGAGCTCTGCGAAGCCGACTCGGACGGCGACGGTCAGACCAACGGCCAGGAACTCGGTGACCCGTGTTGCGAATGGACCACGGGTGGAACCCCGCGATGGACCACCGGCGTTTCTCACCCTGGTGACGCCTCGATGACCTCAGACGCCACGCTCTGGTCCAGCATCACGTGCGGGTCGGCCACTGCCACGACCGCACCTACCACCACCACCACCACGGCGCCTAGCACGTCCACTACAACCACCACCACCACCACCCCTAGCACGTCCACTACAACCACCACCACCACCACCCCTAGCACGTCCACCACGACGACTACAACAGCTCCAAGCGCGACCACCACTCCAGCGCCAACTACCTCTGGTGCTGCGTCCACGGCTTCGCTTGCGGCGGTCTCTGCTACTGTCGCGGCCACTGCTCTTGCCGCCATTTTCGCCTAGACGAAGGCGTTGTTCTGTACCATTTTGTCATAAATACTAAAGCAACTTACATCTTCTCTTCTTGTGATTGTTGGCTTCCGCACACTACGAGCTCTGCATCTGCAATTCTCTCATCTTGGTCATTCTGGGGTACACTTGCCGATCGATAGTACAGCTCGTATGATGATGACTTCATGTGCACCACCGAGGCCGAGTGGTCTCTCTATTTCTCCAGATCTCGGACTTAGCTTATGAACTGTTATGTGTTGTTTGTAGCGCGAGCAATCGATAATGCATATATCATAATCCAAATGAAAATCCGAGGAGCGGGAAGGCGCGCGATTTACTCCACCTCGGTTGTTTGGTGTCCCGTCGACATCGCGGAAATTAATTGTACAGCATCGTATCGTATCGTTGTGTAACCAGAGGTGCTCAGAAGAAATGGGCACATCTTTCTGATCGTACGAGTGGTGAAGTACCTAGGATCTTACAGTTGATATACTGAACGGGACGCGGAATTCCACGATGATACATCGCGTCTCTGAAGCTCTGGCAAAAGGTGGCGGCCACCAATGTGGTGAAAGTAGATTGGACAGACGACAGCTACACGTATGTCCGTAGAACGTTGCTTCGTTGACTTGTGTGGCGGTTAGAGGTGCCGAATTTTCGCGAACGATGGTGACGTTGTCCCAGAAAGTCGGATCAGATGAAAATCCTCCCACGCCCACAGAGAAATGGGAGGCGTCCTTGGAAGCGGAAACCGTGTCGCGGTACGTACGCTGCGTGGGCTCGTTCACTGCCAATTGCCCACGAGTCCTTGCTCTCAAGCGGCGGCCGCGAAACGAGTGGGCGTCCTTTTCTCTCTTCTGAGAATGAGAAGACTACTTGCGACTTACACGCGCTATTGCAATATTATGCAGTTTGGAAGTGGTGTTCTCATCCGCAGAAACCCCTCTCGAGTGTGGTGATTGGCGGCAAGTTTTGGTGGTCTCGTGTGGATTGCTCAGGTCAAGAGGAGATGCTCACGAGTACCTACAGTATCTTAACCTCGTTTGAGAGGCAACTCGATCTGAGTATTCGTTTGGGTCAGAAACTTCGGGAACCTGCGTTGTTGTATCGTGGTCATACGAATCGTGGTCATACGAATCGTGAGGAGCTCCAAACCAATCCTGACCAATCCTGCAGAGCTACGCCGCCACGCACGCGTGAAAAAGGTGTAGGTGTACAGTAGAGTTGACAGTGTTTGACATCCGGACCAGCGGTGGCGCCGAACGACTGAAGCGCTCGTCAACAATACCGCCCCTGCTCTCTTCCAACTTGGTTGTGCTTGGTGAGACCTAGGAGAATCCGCTTTCGGGAGCTTAATTCCCAATCGGAACTCCAGCGCACGCACCTGCACCAGCCAACCGCACCAGAAGATTTCAAGATGACAGGCAAAATCTCCACCATTATCGCTATCAGCACCGTGCTCTCGGTCGTGCAAGTCGCCGCGAAGCCAACTTTTCCTTCCCGGATCCCGAACGGCGCCAACGTGGTCGGAGTGGACGCCCTGGGCCACGTGGACATCTCGGGTGGTGGCTCGCTGAACGCTTTTGGCACTGCGTTCGACAGCGCAGGACTCGCCTGGACCAAGGAGCTGTGCCAGGCCGACTCGGACGGCGACGGTCAGACCAACAGCCAGGAGCTCGGCGACCCGTGCTGCCAGTGGATTGCGGGGTCCAACGAAAAGGTGCAGTGGACCACGGGCGTGTCCCACCCGGGCGACGCCACCAAGAAGGCGGACGCCTCGCTCTGGGCCAGCGTCACGTGCAGCACCACCACGACCTCCACTTCGACCACCACGCCAAGCGCCACCACGGCCACGCCTAAAGCCTCTATCACCACCGTCACTCCAGCGCCTACGACCAAGTCCAGCGCTGCGTCCACCACCTCGCTTGCGATGGCGTCTGCAGCTGTCGCGGCCACTGCCCTCGGTGCCATTTTCGCTTAAACCTGGCATTGCGAGAGCTCTTGTTGCGTGTATGCTGTATAGATTTTCCAAAAGAATGGCCATTTCCATTTTCAGTTGTCGTTTTTTGTTGTTGCCTCTGCATCGATGCGAGTTTCTCTATACATTACGAAGCTTGTTATTCGTTCTCTACCAAATTCGATTGTTTCCAGCGTCTTCGTCAACCTGACGGGGGTCTTCTTGTCCATCAAGGCTACTCACTCATGGCGAGAGCACAGGGTGCGACACGTACTCCCAGTCCCATTCCGCGCGGCGGAGCTCGACCGTCGGCCAGTAGTGGTAGTCGGTTTTCAGCGTGAACACCTTGGGCTTCGTGTTGATCGCGATGGTCTTCAGCCGCACCGAGTCGCCGTTTCGGAGCTTCTTCACCACGCTCAGGAACTCATCGAGCGTAGTCGTGCGCTCGCCGTTCACCTCGACGATCCAGATCGTGGCGCGGAGTCCGTACTTGTGAGCGGGCGAGCCGTAACACCAGCGCGAGCAGTACACGCCACCGCCTTCTTCTGGGATGTAGCCGAGCGTCGCAACCGAGTAATGCGGCTCCTGCACCACAAGACCAGCCCAGACGACGACGCGGTCAGTGCCCATGGCCGACAACTGGTTCGTCTCGACTGTCACGCGCAGCTCCTCCTGGTTGCGCAGCACAAGGAGGTCCATCTGGGTCTTGTCCTTCACCGCCGACTCGACATCCGCGTCGCGGACGACCACCTGTCCGTCCACCTCGAGCAGAAGGTCACCACTCTCCAGTTTCTTCGCGCAGTCCGTTCCCGCGGCGCTGCGCTTGATGCCGAGGATCTGACGCTTGTCGTCGTAGCAGCGCTCCAGTTTCTGGATCCAGTCATCAGAGAGTCCGAGTCCCGCGCGCGCCTTCGACAACGAGTACGTGAGCAACTGGACAGGCAGAATGTTGACCGAAGGCGGGATTCTCCCGTTGCCGCTGCGAAACTCGTCAATGACGGGGCGAACGACGCTAATCGGGAGACCGCGGAACACTTCTTTCCGTCCCGCCGCATCCTGGTAGCTGAACGACAGCCACAGCGCATTCACACCGCCCTGTTCATCCATAAACACGCCGCCGACAGACTTCGTCGTGCGATCGAAGTGCAGCACCTCGACGTTCGACGCCTTGTAGCGCGGCGGCTGGAAATCGCGGAACACCAAGCGGTCGATCTTGGTCACGACGGACTTCATCGTCACGACGGTCCAGTTGCTGCTCAAGCCAATGTAGTCGGCCGTCTCCCCGACCTCCAGCGGCTTCTCTGACAGCGTCACGCTCGCGAGATGGGACGCGACTGCGCCGAGTTGACTCGGATCGTACTTGACAATGGAGAAATTGTGCACCGGGTGCACAAACACCACCTTCGCAGGGACTTCCACTGATGCGGCGATCGTCACGAGCACGTCGCCCAGTGCGATGGGCACCGTGTTCTGGTCCACAAGCACGAAACCCTGGTCGGCATCAATCACCAGCCCCATGCCGTGATAGCTCGAGCTCGAGATGCCGTCGATCATGTACGGAATGTCGAACGAAACCATCACGAGCGACTGTAAAAGCCGCTTGCCCAGCGCACTTCCTCCGGGAAAGCTCAGTGGCGCTGGCGCGAACGTCGGGATCGACGTCACTGGCGTGTTTCTTGGTGACAAGTCTGGACAGAGTTTCGAGTACCAGAGTCCGTCGCGGTCGTTGCGCGTGCACATCTGCATCGGGAACCACAAGCGGTCCATCATGATGAACGCCGTGCGCACGCGGTGGCGGTCGCGGATCATGAAATAGCGCAGCACCGTGCGGTATCCATTCGGCAACGCTGCGAGCACGCGCACAAACTCGTCCAGGGTCGGCGTCGGCTTACCGTCCACCGCTGTGATGATGCACGGCTGCGTTAAATGTGCCTTCATGAACATGTGACCAGCTTGCGCCAAGTAGACCCCACCCACCGGCAGCGACGCGTTGCGCGCTTGCTGGTACGACAGCGAGTGCACGATGCTGCCGCCGACTTCGAGGTACCGGTGCGGCGTGATCTCGTGGAGGTCGCCCACTTGCACCTGCACGACCTGCGTCACCGCACCACGCTGGACCTCTATCTCGACCGCTTGCCCCACGTGCGAGTCCAGGAAATCTTCAATGTTGAGAAACGTCGTCTCGTATTTGCCTGCAAACTTAATCAGGATGTCTCCAGTCTGCAGCTTCTGATCCGCTGGTCCGTCCTGAATCACCTGATCCACGACCAGCATGCCGGTCTCGGCCGGAAAATGCTCGCGGACCACCGCCTCTGTCTCTGCAGGGAGCCCCAGACGACGCACCTCGTCGAACGCCGTGTGGCGGAAGATCGTCTGCATCGTCCCGCGAGCCACGTCGAGCTCGTCTTGGATCAGCCGCAGCGCGCGCACGACGCGGTCGAGCGGCAGGTAGAACGACGAGGCGGCTTTCTTCGCCCCTCCGGCGTTCAGCGCGATCGCGCAGCCGTCGATGTTGAGCACGGGCGAGCCACTCGAGCCGCCCGACGTGCTGCTGGCGGCCGCGTAGTAGAAAGTGTTGAAGTCGTTGTACGTGTTGGAGCCGTAGGACGGCGCGTCGCGGTCCACTTTGGCAAGAATACCCGGCAGGATCGACAGCTTCTCACCCGCGTCATTGCCCACCACGCGGATCTCCACGCCCACTATGCGTACGACAGTAGACACAGTACTTTAGTTGCATTATTATGTATTGTAGTATGCGTAACAATGATAAAGACGCGCGTTACCTTTCGCGCCTTCGGGCTTGAGAGGGATCTCGTGCAGGTCGAGGAACTTGACTTTGCTCGGGTCGAAGCGGAAAAAGCCAAAGTCGTGCACCGGGTCTCTGTTAAATACGCATACGCACACATACAGGCGTTAGCTAAGTCCTGCATACCACACAGACATCTAAACGCCCAACGCCAGCAACAACATACCTGTAGATGGGCACGAGATCCACCTCCTCCTTGTTGAGGAAGATCGCGTCGGCGACCACGGGTCCGGGTGTCACCACGTGGCGGTTCGTGAGGATGATGCCGCGCTGCTGGTCCACCACGAAGCCCGTGGCGACGCTGAAGGACGCGCCATTGCCGTCGAACGCGCGCACGCTCAGCAGGCGGATGCTCACGATAGCGCGGATGCACTTGTCGAGACTCTCCATCCAGCGCTTGGACTCGGCGCCCGCGATCTCCACGCCGCTGATCTCAAAGGCGTCGCTCGGCAGTGGCGGCGGACTCAGCTCCTGCTGCTGCTCCGCGTCCAGCTGCTCGTCGCCGCCGCCAAAGTCCTCGTGCTGGTGGTCGTCCATTGTGCGAGTTTTGCGTAGAGAGAGAGAGAGTGGCGGTACTGTGTCTACTGCAGGGAAGCGGTGGGCTCGTGGTGCGTCCAGAGAGAGAGTTGCAGAAATCACGTTTGCTTCCGTTTGGTGGCTTTTGCAGTTTTTTATGATGTGACGGCAAAGAGAAAACGTATCCACGGCAGGAGACGGCTCTGTCAGTGGTCGATAAAGTACGAATGAGACACGCGTTCGGAGATAAAAGAGCAGCGACTGTACTCAAAGCAATATCACAATTGGAATCGTAACTTGGGCCGACGCCGCGACGTCGACGGTCGACTGACGGACGCCACGCTCTGCCCGACCATCTCCGCCGGCGAGCACTACTCCAAGGTGCAAGCAGCTCTTCAACATGGCTACATAAAGCTCCCCTTTTTCAGGCGTGCATACCAGTTTTCTGCCTGGTAGCACTTGGTAGATTTCGTTTGTTCAGACGGCCGGCGCTTTATCCTACGACCTCCTCCTGCCCATGACGTCTTCAAACCCTCCTCCTAGTGCCGCGCTTGCCGTCCTTCGGAATGATGCGCTGCTTCTGATTCTGCGACAGTGACGACAAGTGCCAACAGCGTGCGCTCAACCCCAAAAAGGAACCGCGAGCAAAGTGGAAGTCGAGGTTCAGTGGCATGGCTGACTGGCGTTGCTTCCTCCACCAAAACCAAAAAAAATCATCACCACTCACCCGACAAAAAAACGAAACACGCACAAATGGATTCATTTTGTTCTCGCAGTTCTCCACTTCTCACCCTCCATCTCGACATGCATCTCGCTCTGCAAATGAAACTGCTATGATAGTCGCTTACGACGTGTAGTGCGGCGGCGTCGTCTCTTCCTCCTGCGTCTTGGAGCCCTGTGCGATGGCTTCTTCGCGACTCTGCTTCTTCGCTTCCTCGGTCATGCCCTGCGCATCTTTGCCGCCCTCCTTATGTGGAGCCGCCTTCGCCGCGCCATAATCCGCCCCGAAAGCCGACGTCGGCTGGTCCTGCAGCTTCTCCATGTGCTGGTGCTTCTGCCCGAACCCGTCGCCGCCTTCAGCCTTGTGCTCGCCCTCGTCGACCTTCTTCTGCTGCTCCTTCCCCTCTCCCAGGTGCTGCTGTCCCTCCTTCTCCGCCTGTCCGAACGGCGTGTTCTTCCACTGCTCCTCGAACTCTTCCGCGCTGCTGCCGTGGCAGATCGTGTGGTGCTCGCCCTTGTCGTCCGGCGACTTGCGGTCCCACACTTTCTTCAGCTTCTTGTCGTCGATCTCGCGCTCGTGGAGCGCCTTCAGCCGACCCGTCGAGTCTTCGTAGCGGCGACGGATGGTCGAGACGCGGTGGCCCTGCGAATCGAGCACCGTGGAGCTGCTGAACGAGTAGGATGAGTACGAGCTGCCTTCGTCTTTCTTCGCGGCTCCGTTCTGCTGCTGCTGGTCCTTGTTTTTCGCCTCGGGCTTCGGCGCCTCCTTCGTCGAGTTCACTTCCAGGTCCTTGAAGAAATCGTCCTCTTCGAACTGCATTCTCGGCAGCACACTGCCCGAGAACGGGAACAAGCCGTGTCTGCCCGAGAAGAGCTGCGACGTCATGCGCTCCATGTCCATCAGCGACTGCTCCACCGTCGCCACTGGGTGCCACATGGACGACCGCACGCGGTCCCACGTCGAGATCATCGCCGCGCGCGGAAGCTGCTGCTTACCGCCGCGCACTGTCGTCGCCAGTGCCGCGCGAGCGCCAATCGGTACGAGCGTCTTGGTCTGCGCAAGCATCTTGTTCTTGTTCTTGTAGTGTTTTTTTCGTCTTCTCCGCGCAAATTGCAGAATGGCACTTAAAAGGAGACTTTGCTCTCCTTATGATCCTCGAGTCGTGGACCCCATCACCGACTCCAACTGCCACATGTAATCTTCATACACAACGGTTAGACTACGAGCATGAGAGAGCCATGTGAGACAGGACGGAAGCGCAAGAGATCCGCACACAAGCTAAACAGCTAATACATGACATTATTTTGCACCTCAGTTTTAGTTGGCGCCACAAACCGTTCATATCATCATCATCATACCTTCTTTCTTCCTCTACTGTGGCAGAAAGAAGCAAACAAACCAACCAACGTTGCAGGAGGGGCAAGAAGAGGCATGGGGACCGACCCACCGACCATTCAAACAATCAGTTGCTGGGCGTCATCCATCAACTTCGCTCCCTTTGGTACCAGCAACCAGCCAATCAACCAACGAGTAAGAAATGTCTTTCTTACTCAATGAGCTGGTTTCCACAGCTACGGCAGAAGCGCGCCTCCGCCGGGTTCTGCGTCGCGCATTCGCTGCAGAGTCCAGGAGTCGCAGGCTTGCTCTCCTTCTTCGGCGGGTGCTCCACCAAGTACGAGCCTGGCACGTAGCCACGCTTGTTCTTGATGTCCACGAGCCACCAGCCGTCGTCGTCCTTCTGGAGGATCGAGACCTCTTCACCTGGGAACATCGTCAGTTGCGTGTCATCCTGTCACATCATGGCATTGTAGAATGAATTAGAATAAGGTCTCCGTGGATTGGCGCACAAGCTCAATGCTTGTCAATTGTTTCAGTACCTGCGCCGAGAACTGGTACCCGACAGTTGCCGTGCTGATAGGAGTGAGGTTTTCCCTGTTCAGTTTCAAACAGGCATGACGAAAGAGTGTCAGTGCACACCACATACAGGCAGCCAACTCAAGCGTACAACAGAAAAAGATACTCACGCCACGATCGGGTCTTCGATGGTGATGGCGCTGTGCTTGCACTTGGCGCACACAGCCTGACCGTCGTGCTCAAAGAAACTCTCTGCAAGACATCATAGCAAAATCGGCAGAGTTACGCGTCAGATTTCATGCAGGTTGCAGAGAGCAAAGCGGCAAACTAACGTAAACGTACCCGAGAGAGACGAGCTGCAGTTGAAGCAGACGAAGCACCCTGGGTGGTACAAGTTGTCGAGGGCCTTGACCACTTTGCCTTTCAGTGTCTGTTGGAACACGGTTTTATCAGTACTAGTAAAACACGTAGATAAAAGCATGCAAGATGCATAAAATCGTACCTGCGTGCATCGGCAGCACCGCTTGCCAAACTTCTCCTGGTAGCAGTTTTGGTGGTACGCCTACGCAGCAAGTGGGAGACAAACACACACGTTAGTATCTGTATGGCACATCATGAAATAGTGCAGAACCGTCATGCTTACCTTGTTGTCCTTCTCTGCGTATCCGTCATCTTCCGCGATAACGTTGCGGCAGTGGCTGCATTTGAAGCACTATTAACACACAGATGATCAACAACTTTGCATAAAACACTCCAGCAAGCCAGTTTCATGTACCAATGAACATACCTCGTAGTGGAAGTAGCGGTTCAGAGCGCCGACAGCTTCTCCCTCAAGCACGCGATTGCAGCCGCCGCAAAGTTCCTGCTCCCCGTCTTCGTCCGACAGGTAGTCTCCGTCTTCCTCTCGCACCGACGCGTGGGTGTGGCGGTCTGCGCCTCGTGCATCCGACGCGCGATCCGACAGCGAGCTGACGTCCGACAACGTCGACAGACGCTCAAAGCCGCGGCTGCTGCGCGCACCGTTGTTGAACGCGTCGATCGATTCGAGATCGAGCACCTGCGAGAGGCGCATCGAGTCGCGGCTGTTGTTCATAAACGAATAGTCACCGCCGAACTCCGAGCCAAAGTCGGACACCTCCGACATGCGCTCCTGTCCATCCGATGCGAACGGACCGAGATCAAACTGGTCGAGACTCGCCGTGCTGGCTCTGCGCGCGTTTCGAGTAGCAGCAGCAGCAGCCGCGGCAGCGGCGCGAGCGGCAGCCTCCTCAGCTTCCTTGGCTTCCTTGGCTTTGCGCGCTTCTTCCGCCTCCTTGGCAGCCTGCTCCGCTCGCGCTCTCTCCTCGCGCTCTTCCTGCTCCTTCTTCGCGCGGGCAACGGCTTCAGCGGCTTCACGCTCCTTCTTCGCCAGCAACGCACGCGCAGCTGCCTCGGCGGCCTCTTTCTCTGCCTTGGCCTTCGCAGCAGCACGCTCCGCCGCCTCGCGAGCTTCGCGTTCCTCGCGCTCTTTTTTCTCTGTTCATTTCGAAGTATAAACACACGATACACCAGTTGTGTTAGTTTGAGCTGTGTCCTATACAATGGTGCAGTAGATGACAAAATGCTAAGCTCACCTTGTGCTTCAACACACGTCTTGCATACGAGCTTCTCGTCTTCAAATTTGGAGCCTATTCGTATAAACAACCATACAAAACCAGAACGACGGTGAGCATAACGCTGCCACCACCCACACAATTTGCGCCAACTTCATCGACCACGATCAAGCACGAACCTTCTTCCGCCTGCTGGTTGCAGAGCGAGCAAATCATACAGAGGCGGTGGAACGAGCCCTCGCCAGCCTTGTACACGCGTCCGAGGATTTCCTACACGTTGCATTGATTGCAAAACGCAGCATAAGCACACGAGAGCCCTTTTGATTCGTAGCAACAGGAGAGAATTGCTCGGCATTTCTTACCTTGTCGCACACACGGCAGTGCTTCACGTCCTTGGCGCACTCGGCATGAAACGCTTTCTTCTTAATGAGCGTAAAGTCCTCGTCCTCCTCGATGGATTCGCGGCAGCCAGGGCACAACAGGCACTGACGCAACAATCGACAAATTGACACATTCCATGAGCCCCACACAATAGAAAATCAACCAGCACAGAGCAACCTCAGAGACACCATCACTCACAATCTCGTGAAAAATCTCGCTCTTCGCGGTCTTCGTCCGCCCCAAAATGGTTTCTCGGCACGCGTAGCACTTGCGCAGCTTGCGCACCGTGGGCTTGCGGTCCATGTCGCTGGCCTTTGCGTCCACGGACGCCGGTCCCTTGGGTGCCTGCGGATTGGACGCGTCGTCCATCGAGAGCCCCTCGAGGCGCAACGACGAGTTGTAGTCCACGCCCGAGTCGTCCGAGCCGCGTGAGCTGCCGAGCGACGAGCGTGACGACATCTGCATCAGGCGCTGGTTCGATGCCTCGCGCGCCGCGAGGATCGCCGCGTCCGGCACGTGCACCACCACGGGGTTGTGCAGTTTCAGGTACGAGCCCGGCACGAGCCCCTTCTCGTCGTCTTTCGTGATGAACCACCAGCCATCCGCATCCTGCAAACAGATGTATGTTGGTAGTAAATTAGTGAGAAGAACGCTGATCTATCAATCTCCAGAAGACACGAGCGCGTACCTTGCGGATCACTTCGACCTCTTCGCCCTTGACCAAGCGGAGCTGCACTTGCGGGTCCTAAATGAGATGAACAAAAGAGAAGAGTGTGGGGCTTAGTGTCGTTCCTCACAGCAGCAACAAGTGTCACAACAACCCCCACAACCTCATGGAAAGCGCACTAACCTGCGGGATGAAGTTGTACAGCGCCGTGGCCTTCTCCTTGCGCGGAGGTGGGGGCAGCGGCGGTTGAGACGTTCTACATAGAAAGCGATCATAGAACGAAGATAATGAATGATATGGTGAGAACGACCTGCGCACCCACACACACTAAATAGCCGCAACGCACCCGAGCTCTTGCTTCAGCCGCGCAGCACCGACGAACGCGGTGGGGATCGCGCCGAGGCTCTGCGGCGCGCCTCCGTTGTTGCTGCCGCCATTCGCAGCCTTCTTCCACATGTTGACAGACGTCGTCGCAGCCACCTATAGACGAGGACGAAGCACGAAGCACGGCACACACGCGCGAGCCAGCCAGGAGAACGGAAGGAATGAGCTCAGCTCCTCTAACAACTAACGCCAGGCTGCCAGAGCCTCTTTCCTATCTCCAAAGAGCCAAGGGGGGGGGGGAAGAGACCGCACGCCCGCCATCCTTCCTCGTACGTACGTACCACTTTGTCGCCGCACTTTGCGCACACGTCGTCGCCCGCAAATTCGCCGCACCTGCGAAGACAAACAAGCAGAGCAGATACATAAGAGATCAGCCGCCGCTTCCTCTCTTTCAGCTTCACTCCCCCCATCACCTTCCGCTCGACAGGCGCACGACGCCAAGAGAGACCAACGCAACGTACTTGGGGCAAATGGACGGCATGCTTTCTTTGCGTTGTTGCTTTTGCCAAGTGGCCTCGGCCTCGCGCTGGTTTGCAAGTTGACGATCTGAGTGATCGAGCTAATCGAAAGCGAACTGGACGGAGGAACATAGCACAAGTAGGGATTCTTCGCCTATATTCTGTGGAACATACCGGTACTGTAGGGCACACAATAATCTCCCAGGATGTGGAGCATTTCTGTGCCGCAAAAGTGATGATGATTTTGCGGCATGAGGTGGAGTTATTAATGTATTAAATTTAGGTCGTGTTGATTGAACAAAATTTTGTTTTGGGCAATATCTCACCCAAAACGATAACGACGTTTTCAAAATTTAGCTGTACCCATGAATTTTGAAAACGACGTTCTGCGAAAAATATGTTTTGCGCGAACACGGCATTACCATCTCCAAACATACAAAAGACATGTTTTATGAGTTTAGGAACCCTAACTTTATTAAATGAATACACTATTTACTAGTAGTAGGCGACGTTATGAACGAAATTTGTATTTATTGGCGAAGCCATTCAAGCACAGACCTCTACAATAGAGGTATCATGGACGTAGGCAACACTTGACACTTGACTCAAGTGTTGAGCCATGTTTGCGAGTGGTAGAGGCTGGTACTGCTGTGTATTTTGTTCGCAGACTTGGCGCTACTGTAATGCTAGCTGTGGCTTCGCGCCAAGTCGGATTCACACCGAGCTGAGTTGAGGCTGCTTTGTACTGATCTGGAGCCGCTGCGCGTCAAGCTGAAGTCACGTCGTGCTAAGCTGGAGCCGCTCCGCTCTGAGCCGAAGTGCAACGAGGGCATATGACAAATTGTCCACATCCTCTGGTTCAATTAGAGACCCGCAGAATAAATGCATATACGCCAAACACGTCGGGCATCGGTGTACATCGCCGACAAACTCATTACATCCGTCGCATGGCGACTTATCTAAGCTAGCAACGTTGATTTCAATGTTCATGGTGCTAGAAGGAGACTGGCTGTAACTGACGTTTGGCGTTTGAGCAGGAAAGGGATATGGTAGAATCAATTCGGTTTGTTGGTGTCAAATTGTGACGCCTTCATCCAGCATATTTCTGTGCCACCCAGCATGTGACGCTTGAGCACCATGCCATTTATATGCGAGCCCCAACTGTTCGCTTTCTCACGTATCTCAATTTTTCCTATATTTTACATAGACTGGTTTTTTGTGGAGGTGGTATTATGAACCCGAAAAAATTGATTATATGGGGATATTGATGGTGGGGGATTATTGTGTGCTCTACGGTAACAAACACCTTTGCAACACTTCTGCACGAATGGATGTTGGCCTATGGCAAGCAATGCAATGGATTCAAGTAGGTATTTCGATCATATAACTTAAGTGTGTAGGTGAATTAACCTGTATCAGTGACTTGATTTAAGAACGTAACCTCAAATTAAATATTGAATGTTTCAGTTTCAGTGTTTAAAATTGTTGAATCAGACATTTCGTAAGCGAAAATATTTTGCGGGTTAGGGTTTATAACAAAACCCATGTGAGTTTGAGCATCTCGGCTGGTTGTGAGCTTCTGAGTCTGAGCCTATTTATATTGGTTGGCAACAGAAATCCAGCCAAAAAGACAACATGGACGAGTTGCACGCAGTGATCCGAGACGGAGCGCTCTCCGCCGAGAGCTACGCGGCCGCACTCGCGCTGGGCGTGTGCGTGCGCTGCTGCCTGCGCTTCGCCTGCGTGGGCGACAGCGCCATCTACGCGTACGTACCAATACTTTAACGGCAAAGGCAAAAGCAGGGTCATCCGACTAACCATCTTGCCTGTCTCGCACTCGACCAGCCGTCCAGACGAGGAGCTGCTCGCTGCAGTCCAGCAGTTCTGCCAGGACGTGAGCGTGGAGGGGTTGTCCCCAGACGCGTCGGTCAAGCTAGGTACAGTTTGCTGTTTGCTGGCTCGTGGCTGCCGCGCATGCGTACACTGGTAGTAATGTGACAGACGACGTGCAGTGGATTGATTGATTGATCGTGTGCGTCATGCCATCGCCTTGTCGTGTACTGTAGTCTGCTCGTGCTGCGTCGGTGTGCTGAACGGAAAGTTCCGCGACGAGCTGCTCGAAGATGTCCGCCGCCAAGCGCAAGAGAGGTATTATGTGGGAGCCTTTCTCTCGATGTCGCTGACTTGTGAGCAACCCATGGAACGTTGAGCCTGCACTCACTAACTTGACTCTGGCGTGTCTGGCGTGCGTGCTGTAGCGAGTATGACGCGACGACGTTCGCGCTCAAGATCAAGCTGCCGAGCGTCGTGCTGCTCCGCGAGTACTCGCTGCTGCAGCACCTGCGCAAGAGCATCGACAGCTTCCACACGCGGACCCCGTTCGACCTCAAGGACACGCTCAAAGTGAGTGGTTGCGTTGAATTGTGGTTGGTGGCCGTGGTGGAAACCCTCCTTGTCTAAACTGTTGCGTGGATGAATGGCCTCTGTCGCTGTTGTTACTGTAGTCGCTGATCTCCGATGCCATCTCCAAGTCCATCAACGATGCCGTGTGCACGAACGCGAGCAGCTTCGCCGTGACGCTCGACATCAAACACGAGGCCGCCCAAGAGGAAGTCAAGCAGATCCCAGTCATCAAGGTTGGTTTTCCAATGCCATCACCTCTGTTGCTATCAACTCAACCCATGGCCACATGCACTAAACTCACCAATCATCATTTCCCCCCTCATACGCAGCAACAACTGGACAACTCGCGCAAGCGCCGACGCGGCCCCGAGCCAATCCTCGACGGCTTTGGCGCCGTCACCCGCGCGCTCGAAGGGCTGCGCACGATGCCGGAGACCATCAAGTGCCCGCCGGAACTGCTCGCGACAGAGCCAAAAGCCACAATCGCGCTCGAGCGCGACCCGGTGTACATGCAGGGCCGGTACCTCAAGTTCAAGCGCGGGCTGAGCCAGACGCCGTGGGTGCTCGAGGGCGTGCGCATGGGCGAGTCGTCCGTGGAGGAGGCGATCGGTGAGATCGCGCTGCCGTTCTTCCGCGGCAAGAGCTACAAGTTCCACACCGCCGGCCGCGAGGACGTGGACGTGCGCATGCTGGGCAACGGCCGGCCGTTCATCCTCGAGATCCTGGACGCCAAGAAGGCGAACCTGAGCGCGGACGAGTACGCGCAGATCCAGAGCGTGGTGAACGCTGCGAACACGGGCGCCGTGGAGATCCGAGAGACCAAGGCGTCGACGAAGGAGTACTTTGCCGGGCTCCAGGCTGGCGCGGACTCCAAGAAGAAGACCTACTGGTGAGTGTGGAGCCTGGTGTGGTCGTTGTGATGTTACGTTGAGAGTACTAACCTTGCTTTATATCTGCGCTCGTTAACAGCTGCGTGGTGTGGTCGGAAGCGGAACTGACGCCGGACGCCATCGCCAAGCTCGACGCGATCCAGGACCTGACGATCCAGCAGGAGACGCCCGTGCGCGTGCTCCACCGCCGCACGCTCATGACGCGCCCCAAGGTCATCCACGCGGCTCAGTGCGAGGTGCTGAACAAGCACTACATGCTGCTGCGCCTCACGACCTCCGCCGGCACGTACGTCAAGGAGTTCGTGCACGGCGACCGCGGCCGCACGCTCCCGAACGTCTCGTCCATTCTCGGCTGCGACGCCGACATCCTGCAGCTGGACGTCGAGGGGCTTCTCGACATGGCGTGATCGGAATGGAGTACCTGATAGACACTGTTAGCCCCAACCTACCATAGAGCTTCTCCTTGTACCTAACTTCATAGACTTGTGTTTGGCTACAACCATTGAGAATACATCCTCCATCCAAATAGCATCCTATCTATTCATCCATAGCGGCTGGGAACGCTAGTGAGCTGTACTGGGATTCGTCCCACAGCTCTCCAAGTTGACCTAAGAGCTCCTGAGCTCCCGCTGGAAGGTACGCCGCCGCTGCCGCTGCCGCGTTCTGATGCTTCCCATGCTTTTTTCCATCAGCGCCACCTGCATCTTTGGCCTTCAACGTGCTCGAAGAGCTCTGCAGCAAGCTCAGCACCTCCTTCGTGTTCGTGTTCATGCTAGTCTGCGCATCGTTCGCCGCGACCACCGTCGTCGCGACGCACTCTTTGAACGCCTGTAGGTCCATGATGTGCTCCTCCAGCGACTCCTGCATGATCAAGCGGAAGACCCGCACAGTTCGTCGCTGTCCGATGCGGTGCGCGCGGTCCATCGCCTGCAGATCCACGAACGGGTTCCACGAATGTTCCATGAAGATGACCGTGTCTGCGCCAGTGAGCGTCAAGCCCAGCCCGCCGACCGCAGTGGTGAGCAGCAGCACGTCGATGGACGGGTCGTCGTTGAACTGCCGCACAATCTCCACGCGCCTGTTGTGCGCAGTGCGACCGTCGAGACGTCGGTACGTGATACTCGGCAGCACCTTCTTGAACATTTGCTCAACCACGTCCAGCGTCTCCTTCAGATGCCCAAAGATCAAGCACCGATGCTGCGAGGAGACCAAGCCGTCGTTATCTTCTGTTGCTGCTTGTTGACTCCCAATGTTGCAGGACTCGACCAGCAGGTCGTGCAGCGCGACCATTTTCCCCGAGCTGCTCCAGTCCGCGGCTGCTTTCTTATCCTTCGCACTCAGCTGCTGCACGAGGACGCTCTCGTGCGCCACCAGCGACGGATGCACGCAGATCTTGCGCAGGAGGTGGAGATTCGTGAGCACACTCGCCTTCTTCTCGTCTTCGTTCTCGATACTGTCGCTTCCACCAGCAGAATTCATCGCCAGACCATACAACTTCTTCTGGACTGCAGTCATGGACGCCAGCACGTTTGAGATGATCTTGGGCGGTAGCTCCTTCAGCACCTGGCTCTTGGTGCGTCGCAGAATGAACGGGAGCACGCGCTGGTGTAGACGCGTGATCGCCAGTGCCGCGGTCTCTTTCTGCTTCGGGGTCGCATTGCGCTCTCGCGACTTGGAGATCGGCAGCACGTACTCTCTGCGGAAAGCCGCGAACTCGCCGAGGTATCCGGGCATGAGGAACTCAAAGAGCGACCACAAGTCTGCGACGTTGTTCTGCAGCGGAGTGCCACTTAGTGCGACCCGATGGGACGCAGTGAGCTGCTGAGCCGCACTGAACAGCGAAGTCGTCGGGTTCCGGATCAGATGCGCCTCGTCCAACACCACGAACTCGTATTCCTTGCTCTTGAGGAACTCAATGTCGGTCCGCAGCACCGAGTACGTCGTCATAATGAGCGTCACACCTGATGACAAAGTAGATGATGGTGATGGTGACTCGAAGAGCTCTCGACGAATACCTTTCCTGTCTCCTGGCGACCCCGAGTAGTCAACGACGGTCCCAAAGACACCAGGGAGACGCTCTTTTGCTTCCGTAATCCAGTGGTGGGTCACAATAGGTGGACACACGACCAAACAAACTGAGATCTTGACTTCAGATTCGGTATTCTGGCGACGACGACGCAGCGACGCAGCAATAGCCGCGAGAGTCTGCAGAGTCTTCCCCAGTCCCATGTCATCAGCCAGGATCCCGTGCAGATTGTTCTCGACCAGGAACGACAGCCAGTCCACTCCGTGCTGCTGGTACGAGCGGAGCACGACCCCTTCCGCGAGACACCCTTCGGCATTCACGTGCTTGACGGCTTTCCCCTCCAGCAAGTTCTCGAGGAACTCGCGCGAGACCTCGTTTTGCCCAACAATGTCTCGCAGTGAGTCCGTCGCTTTCTCACCACAGCCACTTCCATCTGCACGCTGCTGCTGTGGTTTCTCACGACTTCCAGCTCCACAGGCCACCTGGAGATCCATTTGTAGCGGCACCAGCGGGACGAGATCTGCGAATGCGCGAGCGGCCAGCGACCGGATCTCCGAGTTCTGTGAGCTCATCGTCTTCATCGAGAAATGCACGAGACTCGGGATGTACGGGGTCAGCTCGGTGGAAAGTGCGCTCACAAGGTGGTGGAGCACCAGTGTTGCGCCAATAAGCGAATCTCCGGATCGTTCGTTTTGTGTGATTCCTCCGTCACTGAAAGCAGCGAAGACATGTTGATAAACAAGCAGCATGGCGCTCTCCTGGTGAGCTCTTGCGTGGCGGCAAATGGACGCGATTGCGTAGGCGACCGCTGTGCGAGTGTGGCTGAGTCGAAATGGTTGCATGACCAAAGTTGCTAGTCCTTTCAGCCACTGGAGACACTTGGCAAATGCTTGCGGGTGAACACTTGGCACTAGAACACACACCAAGTGGCTGCTCTGCTGGACGATTTGGTCCTCCTGTTGAGCAACTGCCCAACTCTTGGAGACAATGTCGTCCAACGAAGGACAACTTGAAAAGATTCGCTCGCCCGCGACATCGCAAATTGTCTTCAATGCATTTTCTGCGCCTTCAACGCGAATTTTCGCTTTCCGAAGCACGTCTGGGGACAGCGACTGGTTTCCGCCATCAGCAGTATCTGAGAACGCCAGCGCCACTGCACTATTGCAGAGGTTCGAGACAATCTTCGTTACGCATTTCCGCTGAATACTCGCTTGAGAGACGACGAAATCTGCCATGGTCTGCGCAGAGAGCTTCTGGAAGTCGACGTTCTCTTCCTGTTTGATCGAGTCCATTAGCGCCTTCACGAGGAACCCGCTCTTCTTTGGCGGAATCGCGAGCAAGTTGGTGAATGCGCAGCTTCCAAGTCCCTGGACGCGGTGGTAGAACCGCGCAAAGCTCTGCTGGAGCATCTCGTCCACAAGGAACAGATCCTGGCGCTTAAAGTGCGCGAGATCAAACGCCTGTGGGTGAGCTGCCAGTGTTTTATAGGAAAACGACGCGACATTCTCTGCGATCTGACGGGAGATGTCGGCAGCCGATTGGCTTGCTGTTGTTGCTGTGGGAAGACAGGAAGCAACGCCATTTGCAGCAAAGATCTCGATAATTCTTGACTCCATGACCCGAATCCGCTTCAGCTGATCGCGCTGCTCCGAGTAAAACGCCGGTTCAGATGATGATGACGACGGCTCTTCCTGCAACTGAACGACCCAGTCTCGTTGTGCGAGTGACTCGAGAGCGGGTCCGAATGCTGTCTGCAAAGTCTCCAAGCGATTGCTTTCACCACCGTTGCCAGATTCACCAACCTCAATCACCTTTTGCTGCTTCTTCTTCTCGTAGTACGCCCATCGAGCAATTGTCAGCAGAGCGCCGCACTGGCGTTCTCCAGACGCAGATCGCAGGCTTTCATTGAGCTTTTGGACGACTTCATCGCCTGCGGACGTGTTGAACGGCACGTGAGCCCCCAAAAACCCTATTGCGTCTGCAAAAGCCACGCGCGAAGCAGAGCTCACTTCCGTATCTGTCGACACTGCTGTATCAGCACTCTGAAGCCCACCACTTTTCTTAGAGGACCGTTGCTCATACTCCACATCCAGAAGCTTCATGCCTGCGGTGGACCAAAGCAGATCGATCCAGGTTGCCAAATTGGTCGAAATACCTGCCACCAACAGGTTGAACTTACAACATGCGGCCACCGCTTTCTTCCACGCGTCCAGGAGATTTGATCGAACGTCCGCGTCATTCTCTCTCAGCAGCTGTAGCAGCAAGTGAGGAAGCAGGTAGCGCACAAACGAAGCAACCACCATCGCTGCACTCTCTTCGTCGCCTTGGAACATCGCTGCAGTGCACACCACGGCCGACAGTCGAACTGCTCGAATCGGCTGGTGCAGCAGTGGAACGACGTGATGGAGACTCGCCATCGTAAGTGCAGCCAGATTTCTGTCCCTGTTGAGCACAGCACGCAGCGATTCATGGTTGTACCACGCACTTAACGCTTGGATGACGCACGCAGGCACGAGCCCCGAGGTCGCGTGCTCTGCTAATGCCACCCACAGGAGCGTCGCGGTCTTCTGGAGCTGCTCGTGGGGCGTGTGGCCGAGATACAAAGTGAAATCTTCAAACATCTCTGCAGCGAGCACCATCACTTCTTCTTCTGCCTGGCGGTTCTCAAATGCGCTCAACACGTCTGCGAAGAAGAGTGGAAGGAGCGTCGGCGCGTGGGATTTGTGAGCCAGCACGAGGTACTTGAGTCCTAGGAGTGCGCCGTGGCACGCGTGCCAAGTGGATCCTCTGAAAAGCGTTCGCAGGATCTCCAAGTATCCCATCAGCAGCCCACCTTGCTCCTGTAGATTCCCCAATAAGACCCCAAACACCTGCGCGCACACTTCACGCACGGGCGACACCGATCCGTCGGCAGAGTAGTCGACAAACTGGTCCAGCGCAAGCACGCAGATGCACCGCACGAGGCATTCTTCGACCCATTTCTCCATAGAATCCGTAGTCGTACTGCCAACAACAGCATCAGCAGCTGCGAGCGACTGGATGAGCTGGGATGCGAGGAAGATCTGACGCAGCGAGAGCAGTGCGCCGTGACGAACCTCCCACTTCGAGTCAAAGACGCACTCAAAGAGATCGGCGACGAGGTCCGCAGTGATTTGCAGCTGCACCAGAGCGTCGCCGTCCTCCTCGTCAATTTCATCAGCTTCGTGCTCCATCTTGAGCTTCTTGTTCGTATTCGTGACGTCACTCGGTGTCTCTGAGTCTCCTTCAGAAGCCTCCGTGGGTCGCTGCCGAAAGCTCACGTTCAGCAGATCGCCTGCACGCTTGCGGTTCACATTTCCTCGCGCTGTCTCTAGTCCATTGAGCGCTTCGTCGATGCCGGTGGCGTCTTCTTCGCCTTGCTCGATGTCGTCCGCAATGTCCTTCACATCTGCATAAGAAATCACATTACAACACCCATTACGCTCAGGCTTTTGCCTCCACCCATAAACGCATATCAGCGACAACTCGCAGCAGCAGACACGTACGTACGGTCCGCGTTGAGCTTTGGCAGCATCTGCTTGGCGAACGAGTCCTCGCGCGTCGTCCAGATCGGATCCGACGAGCCGCTGATGCGCCGCAGGAGCAGACGCCGCTGCTTGACCGCCTGCAGTTTGCGCTGCTCCGGGCTCAGATTCATCTCGTACTGGTACTCCTGCTCCACAACACGCGCGGATAGTGAACCAGAAATTGGTATGTAGACACAGACATGGCAGGTAATACTCAATAATAGTATATCGCCACCAACTTACTTCGCCACCGCTACGCAGCAGTGGAGCGCCCTCTTCCACCACTCTCTCGATGCGGACAGTCTGGAAATTGAGGAGCGCGGGACAGCTCGCGTCGCGACCGCCGACTGAAAGCGATCACAAGACATACAAAGGAAGCCAATGCGATGAGATAGAGCGCTAGCCCACACAATTCATAATGCGACCGTCCAGTAGTAACAGATACGATACGTACACGAAGCCGATGCAAACGTTTGCGCTAATCGCGTGCGCTCTCCTCGAAGCGACCGCGCGATGACTTCAAAGCACTTGGACGCGGCCACGCGCACTTCCCACTCTGGATCGACCACCAGCTGCCGCACCTGCAATACAGGAAGAACATCGCACACATATCACATTGAGCAACCGCAAGCAGTCACATGCAGCTGCTGTTTGGATCTCGTATCACATGCATACCTGCTGCACGATCGCGTGGCAGAATGCGGGCGACTGGATCGCGACTTCGCCGAGTCTCTCCGCCGCATTCTCGCGGATCTGCGCATTGCTGCCCTCTTCAAGAACCACACACAAGAGACGCTGAGCGCATTAGAGATCTACACACAGACGCACATTCAATGAGCGACACAGCAGCCCACGCACCTCGCACGAGGAGGAAGAGGCTCTCGAGGCGCGTGGCGTGCGCGCCGCCGCCGTTTGCTGCTCCTGTCGTCATTCCCTTTCGAAAATGGCGCGCACAATTGAAATCTGGAGATTGCAATCGAACTTAACACACGCGCGACGGTGCTTGATATTACAGTTACGTAAGTCATAGGTGCGATTACAGTTCTGTTTCGTTCGTTTCGTGAGCTGTTTTGAGCTCACTCAATACTCAACCTGGGACCAAAACCTGACTGAAGAAACACCTTGCACCAGAAAGCGACCCAGCTGCTGCGCTCCTTCATTCGCTCACTCGCGTCCGCAGCCCCAGAGACCAATCGACCGACAGACCCGCCACGAACGACACCAGAGCAACCAGGAGAGAATGAAGACGATACCAGCAACCCCTGCCGTGGTGCTGAAGGAGTTTGAGCTCACATGGGTGGTCTACGACCCGAAGGACCCGCTCGGCGCGCTCATGGCGCTCTTCACGCTCTCCCCCGTGTGCGTACGAATCGTATTCCTATTGCTGTTGCGCGGGCTGAGCGTTGGACTAACAACCGCGTGTGTGGCTCAGGTTCATTATGGTCATGTACGCGACGCTCGTGGTCTTCCAGCGCGATCTCGACATCATCATGATGCTCATTGGGCAGGTGCGTTTTGCATGCTTGAACCTCTGGCAATTGTAACAACATCAGGCTCATACGCATTTCATTTGGGTACTATATTGAAATGCGGAATTGCAGGTCGCGAACGAAGTGCTGAACCAGATCCTCAAGCGCAGCATCCAGCAGAGCCGCCCGGACGGCGCGCGCATGAGCGGCCACGGCATGCCGTCCGCGCACTCGCAGTTCATCGCCTTCTTCGCGGCCTACGCGGTCGTGTACACGCTAAGGAGGTTCGTCTGATTCAAGCAGAACCATTTCTACAATACCGGTAGTGTTGATCTTATCACTGAAACCACTGTCTCCCATCCTACCTCTTCAGACTCAATTCGCAACGCAAACTGGAGCAGCTGCTGACCATCGCAGGCGCGATCGTCCTCGCGCTCGTCGTGTGCGTCTCGCGCATCCGCCTCGGGTACCACACGAAGGAACAGGTGGCGGTCGGCGCGCTCGTGGGTGCGCTCGCGGGCGGGAGTTGGGAGCTTCTCATCACAAAGGTCGGTTTGTACGTGGTTGTCTGCCTTGATAACGCTTGATCCTGACTATGATACACTCGTCTTGTTGGTGTTGACACTGTAGCTCTCGCCGTGGCTCTTCTCGCTCATCGCGCAGACGCGACTGGCGCAGTTCTTCTACATCCGCGACATCTCCAGCATCCCCGACCTCATCGTCTACCAACACCAGCTCTGCCACCAAGCAGCAGCCTCCCGCATCAAAAGGGATTAGAGCCCAACAGGGACCTGCATCATCTTCATCTTCTCTCTCTTCATATCATTAAATTCAAAATACTCTCATCATCTTCACCATCCTCTCTCCACTCTCTCTCTTCAGATCCGCACGCTCATGCCGGCTGGTCCTCGTCGCTCGCGCCTTCCTCGTAGTTGACGCGCGAGCGCTTGAAGTTCTCAGCCCACATCTTCTCAAAGAGCTCGCGCTCGTGCTTGGGCTGCGGTGGCCGCAGCTCCTTCGGCAGCTGCGCGCTGGGGCGGTTCGCCACGGGGTCTGACGGCCGCGAGTTCACTTTGCCCATGTACCCGCCGAGAAAGTCGATCAGGATCGACGGCTCGTTCGACTCGTACATGAGCTCGCGCATGAAGTTCTCCAGCGTGATGCACTTCTGGTGCAGATACGACGGCTCCAGGCGGTTGAACCAGCGCGTGTCGATGCCGCGCCACGCCTCCAGCGTGCGCGGATACCGGTCCGCCGGCAGCTTCTTGGTCAACTCGCCGAACTCCGAGTACCGCCGCCAATCCGCGTAGAGCTCCTTGCCTAACTTAAATGTGATTAAATACTGCGCGTGGCGATCGGCGCCTGCGCGCGACTGCACGATGCGGAACTTGGGGATCGCGATGGACGCTGACACGACCTTCGGGATGCCGTCCGTGTTGATCGTGAACGTCTTGTGAGCCGCCGTGATGCGCGTGTTGGTCTGCTCGTCGCCGAGCACGTCCACCGAGCCGCCCAGGTCGATCAGTCCCAAGTCCGCGCTCATCTTGCGCCGCAGCGAGTACGTGGACCCGTCGCCGCCCCAGCTCTCGCCGCTGCTGTCGATGTCGGCGAACCAGCCCCAGTCGGCGCTGCCTTCCTTGCTGCGGATCGAGGAGGTCCGGATGCGCGACGAAGACGATGGAACGCCACCTACAGTACCAATAATACAAGACGAGAAAGACAGGAAGAGACTTAGCCATCAACCATCAACCATCACACATCACAAAAACACTACAACGCAACATAAACAAGAACGTACTGCGAGGCGAGGCAAAGTGCGCGTGCGCGCGCAGGAGATCCGACTTGACCGAGCGGCTGTCGCTCGTGTTCATGTACGTGGCGATGACATCGACGGCGGGGCGGCCGCGCGGCGTGTTGGTCACGAGCGTCGTGGACGGCACCGAGTACGAGAGCGAGCTGGGCAGGCGGTTGGGTTCACATTCGGGCGACGACGGTGAGCCGGCGGTCTCGGTGGTGGCGTAGGACGCGGCCGACACGCGGCGCGTGGCGATGGTGTGGCGGTCGAAGCCGAAGACGGCGCTCACGCTCTCGCGACACTTGACGTAGGGCAGCGACTGCACCGTGATGTCTGGCTGCTGGTCCGTCATCGTGTCCGTGGGCTCGCGTGTGACGTCACCACTGGCGCCGAGGCTCATGCGGAGCTGCTGGAGCTTCTTGAGGCTCTGCAGGTCGTCGCCTCCACCTCCCACTTCGGTCATCATGGTGTCGGTTGTAACAAAGAAGCGCAGGTGCGCAGAGGACGCGTACGTGGGCGACACCGACGGCGGGCGGCGGGCGCAGTGGCGCTGGAGACAGAGCGCCTGGCCAATCGTGCACTGCTACGAGACGCGGGCGGCGGCTGGCTGCGGACGCCGACGGAGGCTTGCGCGCGGTCGCTCTCAACTGTCTCTGTGGCAGCAAGCGCAAAGCAAGCAAGCAAGCAGAACTTGCTTGTTGTTGCTGTTGCTGGGCAAGTGACAACAAAACAAGCAAACTGGGGGCTTGTTGTGGACGGAAGAGGGAAAGTTCGGTCGGCTGCGCTGGTTGAAGATCCGCGCGCGTGAGCTCTCCTCACTTTCTCTCTCACACTCTCTATTGAAGCTCCGGCGGAACGAAGAACTTTTTTTTCCGTCGAGGTCTTTCTTCTGGTTCTGGGGCAACCGCAACAGGCGCGAGATTGGCGGTCTTGCTTGCTTGCTGCCTTGCGTTCGATCACTTGATGGATCGACTGGCGGTCGCGCTGCTGCTGGTGGTGCTGGCTGGAGCGCGGAGGAGGAGCGCGGAGGAGGATCGCTTTGCTGCCTGTGCGCTCACGGCGAAAAGTGCAAGATGTGAATGTTTCAGCGCGTTTCCACATCCAGCAAGCAAAACAAACAACGACTCGCTTTTTAGAGGGACGCCCACAAAACGGCAACAACCCGACCAAATCCAGAAAAACCTCAGAGGTTTTTCTTTTCTGTGGGTGGACTGGCGGACCTGACGTGCATTCGACGTGTACAACAAAGGATCACCTAGCCCGCTGGTCCTGTCGCATTCTTTCACTTTAAGAACATTTACAGCTAAAGCACCACACACACGCCAAACCACACGATGCAAAAAATAGTTGCAAATGTCGCTAAGTCGAGGGGCACAAATATGGCTAAACCCAAACGCTAACAACCCACCAGCGAGGTTTTGGGGTTTTGAAAAGGTGGCTTTAGGGCTCGGGGTGAAATTGTGCAAAAACCATGTTGAAGTCTGTAAATCGCTGGAGCGGCGGCGTCGAGCCTGGATGACGCGTTCTTCGTCAGCGTACTGGAATTTTTGGCACTTTTCGGTCGAAAAAGTCGAAAAGCCATCAGCGATCTTTGGCGTCACAAAGTGTCCATCTATCGAATGGAACGAGAAAGCCACGTGAAAGAGCTTCAGTCAAGAATCAATTCCTCGAAGGAAGGAGAGGCATGGGCGTTCGCTGCTTGCTTTATGTCGCCAGGTGTGGAATCCGCATGCCACTCTCGCGACTTGATTTCTTTTGAAGTTTTTGCTTTTGCTGCTGCGTGGCACCAGCGCATCCCGATGATTGAATGTGGATTGATTCCACTTTTTGCTCGAAAGGAAACACGCGCAAGAAGTACCATACCGCTTCGGCTAACTCCGTTTGCAGCACACCAGCACACCAGCACAACAAAGTTTGCTTGCTTGTTGCTTGTTGGCAACAGCGTGTTGCTGCTGCAAGTGCTGGTCTTGCGGGTTTTGTGCGCAAACGCAACTCACACAAGCAAGCAAACAAGCAAAGAAGCTTGTGCTGACTCTTTCTGCATTTGCGTGTGCTCGTTGTTGTGTGACGCCTGCATCACTGCACAAGTTTTTGGTCCTTGCGTATCAAAATGCGTCACTTCATCATCTGGCTGCTGTGTGACAGGCCGCAGTGTCGTGTCGTGAGCACAGAAGGCGAAACAAAGCTGCTGAAGATCGCATCCTGCTGCAGTTTGCTGACTGTTTCGCTACTTGTGACAGGCACCAGCTGATGCGCTCTCTTGCTCGCGTCAAAAAGAGACCATTTTGGTGCCATTGCGCATTGCGCCAGTCACAACTGTATCTTGTTTGCCACCCACATGCACGCACAACCACGCCCATCAAACCAAACGAGGCATATGCACACACTCACATAACAAGTTGTTGGTTGGTCGGGCAACAAGCGCTTGCAAACACAAACAATTGCGTTTGCTTGCTGTTGTTGCAACACAAAGGCACACTCGTGCATCACGCGACGAGTTCGAGCTGCCCTCTCGTGAGTGAGTGAGTCAGCATGTGGCGGTGAACGCTGTAATTTGAGGCGATTTACTCCGCTACCACGGTTCAATTTGTGAGGACAGACGTGCAAATCTCCCACAAAACTTCAAACTTCAGTTTTGATGTCAAATACCATTTTCGCACCTTGCGGCAGCCCAGCGGCTCCGTTCCAACAGCTCCGTCATCCGGAAGCAGAGACGTTACATCCAGTATCTGAAGGATCAGCGCAATGGCAGTCGAGCGCGCCACCTTCAAGGAGCACTCCACCTGCCTGTCACGAGCGCATCTCCAGTCTCGACAGAGCGCCAGCTATCCGCCCCTTTCTTGCTTGAAAAACTTTGCCATTGGTAGAGTCCGCCGCAAGCTGGACCTGCTCAAGCCAATGCTAAAAGTGTGTTGCTGTCAGCTCTCGAACGAACTCTGCTGGGGCTGCTCAAAGCCCAAAGAGGAAATGCGCTTGTATCCACTTGTCGTGCAGTCGCGCACATCAAAGTCCACCCCAAACTCAGCTGACAAATGTTTTTGTCAGCAACCAGAAGGAGTGATCGGACGTGGCGCAGCGGTAATTCGAAGCCCAAGACCTCTCCATCGTCGGTGGTTGACTTGCTGCGTTTCATCATGGAAGTTACCTACTAGCACTCTCCGCCGTTTACTATCAAGTTTCGTGTCCACATGCTCCCGGAATGAGATGCCAATCTCGGAGTTTGTCTTCCATTCTTGTGGGTGGGTTGAGTCAGCGGAAGGTGCGCTTTTGTAAAGATCTAGACGCGAATACGACATTTCGGTTGAGGACAGACGCGAGCACCTCGTTTCCTCCACAACCGGTGTGTGGAGAGACTCAGCGCAAAATCTTCAGCTTGCTCTATGTGAGAGTTGTGTAAAGATCTTCACGATAAGTTCGTGTTCCTTATTGTGCTTGTAAAGTTCGTTTTGAAAACTATCATCATTCCTTCTCAACTACAGGTTGTAGAGGAATGACGGTAATGTCTGATTTTGCTGACCCGCAAAGTTCAGAGCTGCACTCCATACGCACTTACCTAGCTCTAGTCGCGCAGCCGTTCGCCTCCGTGAAGCGGCGCAAAGACACACGCCCCAGCTCAACGAAGCCGCTTTTCCACGGCGACATAAGGCGCCGTGAGAGGAGGTGTCGCAGGCGCTGACTGCAGTTACTGACACGCGCGAAGCGGGACGACCAACTGCTTGCGCGCAGCGCCGCGTGAGCTAAGTGTCTCCTCATTGTTTGTCTGCATCGTTGTATAGTATTTTAGTGCTGGGATTTGATTGTTTTTGTGTTGACTAGAACCTGAAGATCAGGACGATACCGTCCCTGATGCACGACAAGGTTATCATCGTGGATGGAACCATGGTGATTACAGGTTAGTAGTCGCAACACAGTTACCTCCAACTCAACTTTGAACTTTTGCTTGCGCGCAGGATGGGTGGTTGCCCCGCACCGCAACGCACCAACACGCAGCGAACGACTGGAGCCGGTGGCGCAGGAACGGAGGAAGAACGACTCGCCACAAAGACATGCGGCAACTTTCTCATAAATGCCGTCCGTGACCCTTGTGAGTGTGTGTGTAACCGGCAGCCGGTCAGCATTTTGTGTTGGTATCTGATACGCTGGCGTTGTTGGGTCAATTCGCGACCGACTGCCACAAGACAAGCAGCTACGAGCGCAACCACACACGGCGACCACAACCCAACAACTCGGCTGGCGTTTGATCCTCATTCCCAAAGTTTCCCAACGCAAGAGAGCACCTCAACCACACACACACACACACGCAATGCCCGCGATCGTGCGCTCCGCCATACGCTTCGCCCTGGGCAAGAGCAAGCACGACCCGCACCACCACCACCCGCTGCGCCGTCCGGTCGCGAGCGACACCTCCGTGCCGTCGTCCATGTCGTCCATATCCAAGCATGATAAGCAGCACCACAGAGGCCCTGTGCGCCTCGTGCGCTTCGACTCGGAGACCGAGTCCGAACCCGAGCCGCTGCCGTTCTGCTCCTGCGACGAGTTCTACCTCGACCGGTGCGAGTACCACCAGGGCGAGTACCACGGCCTGAGTTTCGAGATCGCGGACGACTTCGTGGACCTCAAGCAGCTCCTGCGCACCATCTACGACCAGGAGGTGCGCCGCTATGTGTACAAGGAGACCCAGGTGGGCAAGCTCATGGAGTTCCTGGCGCTGCACCACTTCCGGATCAACGCGCTGCAGCTCAAGACCATCACAAAGATCGTGCGCGACCGCCTCACGCACATCAGCAGCCTCCAGTTCATCGACGCGATGGACGCGGACTTTGTCCAGAGCCACCGCGCCGAGTTCCGCGAGTTCTTCATCACTGCGTTCGCCGTGCAGCCGCGCGTCAAGTTCAACTCGCTCGCGGCGGCGCTTCCAGAGGAGAAGCGCGGCCTCATGAAGGAGATCGCGTTCCGAGAGTGCCCCATGGACAACAACTTCTTCGCGGCCATCGGCTCGGCGCTCCACTACTCCAACACAGTGACCAAGCTGGATCTGCAGCAGCTGCTGGACCCGGCACAAGTCCGGAAAGAGGAGCTGAACTTGTGCTGGGCCTGGCTCGTGTTCGGACTCTTCCACCCAAACTCCACCGCCAAGGTCTCGGACCTGGACTTGTCCCGAAACATGCTCCGCATGGAGGATATCCGCCTCGTGGAGGGCATCATGTCGGGCGGCCACCCGGCGCACGTGCTGCTCATCCCAGAGTACACCGCGGCGTTGCGCAAGTACAGCGCGTTTAGCAAAGACAAGATCCTGCGCGACGACATCAAGCGCATCCTGGTCAAGAGCATCCCGAGACGGCGCATCTTCGCGCTCATCAAGGAGAACACGACCGTGCGTCCGCTGCCCACGGCGCACATCATCGACGAGGGCGTCTTCCACAGCATGATCAAGGAGACCGAGCTGCTCGAAGTGTTCTGTCTGCTCAACAAGTGGATCTGCGTCGTGGTGCCGGGCTTCGGCCTCGCGTGGCTGCCGCGCTCCTCGGTGCTGGAGCTGAGCGAGATCGCGCACTCGCCGCGCGTGTGCTCGCCCGCGACGCTCGTGAAGAGCGCGACGTTCTGGAACATGATTGAGGCCCACGAGGCCGAGGGCATGGCCGTACCGCTCGTCACGCTCTTCTGCCAGATGTCGGGCATCAGCGAGCACCTCGAGTCGCTCAACTTGAGCGGCAACCGGATCGGCACGCCGGACTCGTTCGGGATCTCGGCGTTCGAGATCCTGCACCGCGTGCTGCATTTCTCCCCTTATTTAACGTCGCTGGACCTGTCCGACTGCCAGCTGACCGACATCTCGGCGCTCGTGGAGGCGTACCACCGCGGCGAGTGCCGCGTCAAGACGCTGAACCTGGACTCGAACCAGCTGGGCTTCCGCGGCGCGTTCGACATCGCGATGCTGCTCATCAACGACGACCACGCGCGCGACGGCACGTGGCTCACGAGCCTCAGCCTCCTATTTAACAACATCGACGCCATCGGCATGCGCGCGCTGCTCGAGGCGCTGCAGTACAACATCCACCTCGAGCACCTTGCGATCGAGTACGGCAACACGTTCCCGCCGGAGCTCAGCGACCTCGAGTTCACGGGCGACCCGCGCACGTGGCGCGACAACTTTCTGTTCGAGCGTCTCGCGGTGATGCGCGTGTTCGAGCAGCGCTCCCCGGACCACTGCCTGGACGAGGCCGTGCTCGAGAACATGTGGGAGCTCCTGGGCTACCAGTGAGTTCGGAAAGAACTTTTAGCAGCTTCCTCGTCGGAAAGGAGGCCATTCCAATAGATTGATAGGATACCGACCGCTGCTATGCGGACACTAGACAGACAGACACACATGGTTGATGCATGCATTCACCCCAAGCATTTCGTGTACAAACTATATAAACGAACTCCCTTTTGTTACATGCGACTCCACTCAACTGCTTCTCTCTCTCTCTCTCTTTTGAACTGCCGCGTCAACTTTGTGGAAATCAAATGCGACGGTCGCTTGATGCTTTCAACTCGTGAAAATGTGGTCTCCGAGTCACTTGGCACCAAACTCTGAACCAAACAAGAAAAATAAAACGCAGTCCTGTCTTCGTTCAGCTCTCTCTCTCGAGAGTGAAGGCAAAGAATAGAGAGGCGAAGTGCGTTGGTGCGTCATAACGAAGAGCCAGAAAGTGACCAAATGCGGACCCATCGCGATTTCCATACCGTCGAAGATATCTGGACCCACTTGCGAAGGAAAGAGGCGAGCTCGTCTGCAAGGGAAATGCCTAACGTTAGTTGAGCTTTTATTGACCCAACCGTCTGGCTTTGCAAGTTTTTCATACAAAGGCGGCGGATTTTGGGACGCAATGGCAGAATTGAGTTCACATCTTCCGACTTGTTGTCTTCGCCAAAAGACTTGCGGGTTTTCTCTCTCGGAGGACTTGTTGAACAATACTGTAGTTGTGTGACGGGAATGGGAGCTCCACTCAAACGGATGGCACTTTCGTGGCGTATCCAATGAAAAAGGAACGCCTGACTTGAGAGCTGGAGCTCCCACAACAACGCTCACCTTGTATTCACTTGTGATGTTGCTTGTATTACTGTAGAACTGATAGCTAAGAATGCATGCATCGGAGCATGCAGCCTGTACGGCAAGCTCTACCAACCAATCGACCACTGACGCTTGAAGCGCCACCAAGGGACAACCGGCAGGCAGGAAAGCTACTTGTCCCATGCTCCGCAGCTTCCTTGTATTGACTAATAGATCAGACTTTCAAAACCAGTAAAGTCTAGGGGTTCATCCGAGCCTTTTTGGTGGGTACGCTCACGGCTTCGAGATTGACATTTCTCTTCGCTGGCGTCCTGGAATGATCTTCGCTAGCGTCCTGGAATGATCTTCGCTAGCGTCCTGGAATGGCGGGTTTCTGGCATTTGCTTTTGGTTTGGGTTTCGGTTTGGCCTTGGCTCTGGACTTCTTGGGCTTGGATCTCGCCACTCTACCCAGCCTCCAGACTTCCCTCAGAGGGAAGGCCTTGTAGAACGGGAATACGCCCTCTATGTTCCAGAGTAGCTCGAACTTCACCAGGTACTTCTGCATCACTCGAGTGCCGACCATCACGGCAGGATTCTCTTGGTGGGAGAGAATAGCATTTTCCTGACAAATTTGTTGACCCTAAAGCGAACCAAAACGAACGCAGCAACCAGAGTTGTTGTCAGGATTCCTGTAAATCCCAAGATAAATAATATGAAAGACATCTTACCAGTGATCACGGTAGTTTTATTCACTATGAGGACCTTGTCGTGCATCAGCCCTGGTCGTGTTTTGATCGATAGGTTCTAGCGCAGTGTTCAAGCAGAAGAGAAACAAAGAGTTAGCAGACACATTCACAAAAGGGTGTGTAAAACCAAGGAAAACTTACTCGTAGGTTGTGCTTTGCGCTTTTTCGCTCGGATGAACTTGATCATGGAGACCTCTCTGACAGACATTTCTTGGTCAGTCAGTAGTTGGATCCGGAGAATCGGGTTGTTTCTCGCCAGCTTGACAATCACATCGGCAATCTAAAGGGGACAAAAGTCAAGTTGCAGACAACAATAAACAACAATCCAATCACACAAAACAGACAGCACACAAACAATTACACTCACATATTGACAGCTCAGTATATACATGGATATGTCAAACGAGAACTTGGCACATGTGATACATCCAAGCATCTCGAAAAACGGCCCGGACCTGTGCTCACTCGGGCATTCTGATGTCCTGCATTTGCCGCACGTCATTTACTCATTGCACAGGCTACAGAGCTCGGGGAACGTGTAGACCGCCACCACCCTCCCCCAGTCGTTCGGCGACGGGATGTCGTTGTCGATGTGCGGAACTTATAATTCTAAAGAGCTAAAGAAAGAAGCGCATTATTCACGCTATTTCCCTATTCAAAAGCTGCATACATTCTTCAATAGAATTCTAGGAGCTGAAATTGTCGCACTGCTGAGGATTGAATCGTCAGCGCATTTGACGCTCGCAATTCCGCAACAACCCCAAGCGAAAGCGCAAAGCGAAAGCGCAAAGCGAGACAAACACAGCGCGGCAGAAGCGAAGATGGTGGAGCTCGAGCGCAAGCACCTGCTGCTGCTCTTCGCGCTCGGCGTCGTGTCCAAGGGCTTCGTCAAGGTCTGTGCGTCTGCCATATCTACATACTTGTATTCATACGCTCTTTATGAACGCGTATAACTCACCACCCTGTTGCTTTGTACATGTGTCTATGTGTCTGTAGTCGGCGTTCGGCGCCAACATGTCGCTCATCCTGCTGCTGTCCGTGGCGCTCTACTACTGGCGCGTGAAGCACCGCAGCCAGACGGTCTACGACGACATCGCGCGCATGCAGGTGGAGGCGGCGGCCAAGCTCGACAAGCTCAACGGTGTCGGCGACGGCAAAGTGACCGAGATGGACCTGCACGTGCGCAAGACGCAGTTCAAGCTGGACCCGGATGACGTCACCTTCATCACGTGCGTCCAAATCACCATCCATACGCCCCCTTTCGCTTCTGTACTATGTGTAAATGATCACGACTTACTAATGCTCTCGCACGTATGGACGCCCTGTATATTATTTTTATGAACAGGGATCGCATGCACCAGTACTCGCGCAAGTTCGCTGGGTCGCACGCGGACCGACGCAAGTTCCTCGTGAAGAACCGCAGGAAGAAAGCGACAGGAGACGACGACTCGGACGACCAGAACGAGAAGGAGAAGGACATCAACGCGCTGCCGCCGATCGGCGAGATCCGGAGCTCGGACGCGCCGCTGAGAGCCAGAAAGGGCGGCAAGAAGAGCGCAATAGAGAGCGCCGTGGAAGACGCGGTCGACCGAACGCTGTAAGATGTCGTGTGTATGGAATGGATGAATGACGCGTGCATCTTGGATCGTGTTCTATTGTTGAATTTGTTGTGTATAGCGTATCGTTTTTTTCTCTCGCATCTAAAGCGCACAGCGGCAGTAGAAATACAGGAACGGCGCGGCGAAGAGCACGCTGTCCATACGGTCGAGACAGCCGCCGTGGCCGGGAAAGAACACGCCCGAGTCCTTCACGTTCGCCACGCGCTTCATGTACGACTCGACCAGGTCGCCGAGGATGCAGAGCACGCCCAGCGCCACGCCCAGCGCGACCTGGCTCCACACGGACGCCCAGGGCAGAAAATCGGCAAAGAAACCCTCAAACAACTGCGGCAGCGCGAAGAACGCCAGCACAGTGGCGACAGCTGATGCCACCCCCGCCAGCGCGCCGACCAGCGTCTTCCCCGGACTGATCACAGGCGCGAGCTTGGCGTTGCCGAAGAATGCGCCGGCCACGAGCGCACCTGAGTCACACACCCACGCGCTCACGACTCCCATGATCTGCAGCCCCAAGCCGTAATGGCTGTGCGCATAGCGCAGCAGGATCGCGTGGCTCAGACCGCTGACGATGAACAGCAGCGCGAAGAGATCCAGCAGCAGCATCGTCATCGCTGGATATAATGATACGCACATACAACGGTTAGGATTGACTGTGGATGTTATACGTCACTACACGCACGCGTAGCTCAAGCAGACCTACCTTGCTGATCGAGCTTGCTGGTGTGGAGCAGGTGGTAGAGGAAGACAGCCAGCGTCACGAGCGCCATCGTCGCGTCTGCAGCACACACAACATAGAGTCATCAACACCGCAAGACTTCTCTTCGCGTCACCCGCATGCAATAACCGCACTGTCATGACGCACCATGCACGTCCTTGTTGCCGCTCCACGCTGCAAGACACACGCTCACGCCCGCCGCGACCATGAGCACGCGGTGCGAGAGCCGCGTGGCGAGCCCTCGGCGTCCCGAAGAAGGCACGATCTGCGCGCAGATGTTGTCGCCGAACTCGAGCAGACAGAGCGCGCAGACGAGCGTCACGAGCAGCAGCATGCCCAGGTCCGAGACCAGCAGCCGCAGCGCCGTGGGCACGGCCACGACCAGCGTCAGGATGCGGCGCTGCCAGTCCACGCCGCCGCTGCGCTTCGCCATGGTACGTCGTCAGTTGTCAGTCGGTTCTGTATCTGAATGAGGTGGAACTAATGTACCTCACCTGGTTACCCCTACCCCTCCCTCTTCTAAAATGGAATCAAATTAGAATCTAAGTGCACTTTACTATTATAATTACTGATATAATTCCATTCCACTCTAATCGGATTCTAGTGTTAGGGCCGAGTACACCAACAGCTACGGTAGTACCCGGTTGGAAGTTGCAGTGCAAAATGTTGGAGATTGTATTTGTTTCTTTGTGTGTTGTTGTTGAATGACATGTAGACAATGTCTCGAAGGCATCGAGAACGAACATATTGTATGGAGAAACGAAGGCGATACATACAGGAGGCGGAATGAAAATCTACAGTTCTCACACGCCACAAAAAGAACAAAACCCCAAAAGAGGAGAAGGCTGAATGACGGAGCCCTGCTCTCTACACGACGGCAAAGTCGTGCGGCGTCATCATCTGAAGCTCCGGGTCTTCCTTCACGACCTGGTTCGTCTGCTTCTTCTTGCGGTAGACGAACAAGGCGGCACCGATGACGACGACTGCAGCGGCACAGCCGACCAGAAGAGGAACAGCGTCGACTCCGGCGGTTGATCCCGTTGTCGCATTCTCTTCTTGCACTGTAAACTGGACAGCAGTGTTGGACTTCTCGACCGAGATGTTAGCTGCGCCATCTTCGCTATCAAAGTTCAGGTACGACTGCTTCGCGTTGGAGTATGGGTCATATGGCTTTGTGGGGGTTGGCTTCGGGGTATCAGGAACCCGAGTCGGGCGGGGCTCGCGAGTCGGAGATTCAGTCGCAGGAGCAGAGCTCGCTGGAGCTGGGCTTCCAGTCAGACCACCTGAGGCTGAAGGGCACGGTGCAACTTGACCAACCGGTGACTTCGTAGTTGGTTTCGGGGTAATTTTTCCAGGCAACTTAAATTTAGGGCAAGGTGTATCGCTGGACGACGGAGCAGACGGAGTCACAACAGGAATCTGAGCTCCAGGCTTCGTGGTTGCTGGCGCCGGGGTCTGGGTCGACGACGGCGACACGGTCGATGGCGATGGCGATGGCACTGGCTGCTTCACCGTCGGCGCGGGGGTGGTCGTAGCCGGCGCTGGTG